>JBBPBX010003256.1:41965-83838 GCA_038048925.1 Garcialebias charrua | reverse complement strand
ATATGATGCAATGTACGGTAAAGGGAGAGACAATAAACAGCCAAAGTACAGGCAGCGGAAATACAGGTGAAGTTTTATTGGCCAAAAACCAAAATGACAGTTTGAGCATGTTAACACGGGATAACAAAGAATGGACAAGATCATGAACCAACCAAAAAAAAAACAAGAAACCAACAAGGAACAAAGCCAGCAAGGAACTTAAATTGCATATATGACAGGTTAGTAGGATAACTAATGTTGAGGGAACACATGTGAGAAACTCTTTATTGCTGTAAGGTATGCTTGGTTTCAATACTAAAGTTCATTTTTTTGCTCCCAAAAGAAACCAAACAGACAAGTCAAGTCACGTTCTATAACAGCTGAATACGCCGATTTCCATGCTGCATAGCAAAACGCTTTACAAATTGATCTAAATCTAAAGATTTTGTTCGTTTTGATTCAATGCTGAGTACAGCCAAACTTGAGAGTCTTGTCTCTGTCATAACTGACCGCAAATAGGTCTTAATGATTCTGAGAGTTGAAAAACTCTGTTCACAGGATGCACTGGTCACTGGTAGGATGACAGCTATTTTACATAACCTGAACAACTCGCAAAAAACATCCTGGTATTGCTCCAAGAATTGAGTCATCTCCATCAGAGTGGTAGGACATTCCTTTTTACTCTTTTTCTTCTCCAACACTACCCTTACCTGATGCAACTCATGTTTGAGATTCTCAATATTTGACTCATAGGCTGTAGCCAATAAGAGAACAGCCTTATCTTTTAAAAAAGTTGGACTTGATGGGTTTAGTGCCTGCACACCTTGCATAATATTGCAATTTGTGTTAGAAAATCTTCTCTCTATTTCTCCAATCATGTTATCCAGAACTGGATAATAGACAGACATACAGAAAGCATGTTTGTTATCTGGAACTACATGCTGCCCCAAGGTGGAGGAAATGACACTGTCTTGAAGCACCTTTGATGTCAGTCTTGGCCTCTTTGGTTTTTGAGTTGTATCAATGTTACTGCGCTGACATAACTCAAGTGTTTCATGCCACATTTTCTCAAAAGAGTCATGATTACGATACTGAGCCAGTATCTCTTTAAGAGATTCAACAAGTTCAACCACCTTAGAATAGTCCACTGTCTTAGACTGGAGCATGTCTGATAAAAATTTGGAGTCACTCAATACCTTTCGAAACAGAACCAGACAACCAGCAAAATTTAGATCCATCTGAGCCAAAATCCCCCTTGCTTCAACAGCTCTTTGTGGGTGGTTCTCAGAGGCAATCTCCTGAAGCACCTGTACTATTGCAGGCAACCTGTCCATAACATTGCGACATGCTATGTGCCTACAAGCCCAACGTGTGTCACTTAGCCGCTGAAGCTCTCTTGGTGCACCATCAAACATATTCCGCTGCACCTCCAGCCATTTGTTGTGTACATAAGAGCCAGATATAAAAACATACATTTGCTCTAATAAGGAGAAGAAGTTCCCAGCATCTGTCACACTTTTTACAGAGTCCACAATGACCAGGTTTAAGCAATGTGCACTGCAGTGAACATAGAAGGCATGGTTGGCTACTTCTTTTATTTTAGCTTGGACACCAGCATGTGCCCCACGCATGACTGCTGCACCATCATAGCCCTGACCTACCAGATTTTCCTTATACTCTAGCCCATGTCTTTCAAAGAAGCTTATAATCTTGTTGCTTAACGCAGCAGCATCCATGTGTTCTGCCACTTCAAATTCAAGAAAGCTCTCATGAACCACACCACTGTAGTAGTATCTGAGGACAAAGGATATTTGCTCTTTTTTCTGAACATCTTTAGTTTCATCTACAATCACTGAAAACTGCTTGCTCTTTTTGACCTCTTGAATGATTTCCTCTTTAACCATTCCTGCCAAGCATTCAAGTATTTCATTCTGGATCGTTTTACTTGTGTACTTGGCATTTTTAGCTTGTTGTTCAAGCCTTTTTTTTATTATGGGATTATGCTTACCCAGCAAGTCTAGCATAGATAGAAAAACTCCCCTTTTTTCAGAGTCTGGAGACTCCCTGTGACCACGCTGGGCTATGTTTTCTGTCGCAGTTAGAACAAGAACCTCAGCTAATGTTTTAATGTAGTACTGATTTTCAGTCACTTGTATTTTATTGTGTCCGTCAATCATTTCCAGCATTGAAGTATTTTTTAAAATCCTCTTTTTGTTCTCAGTCCATGCAAACATTGCATTCAGATGGTTTTCAGATCGAGCATGACAAAGAAATCCACTGTCTGTCATGGTAGCCTTTTTCCAATTGCTGTAACCATCAAATGAGCTAAAAACTGTTGTTGGTGTGTCAGGGAGTGAGAAATGTCGACAAGCGAAACAGTAAGCCGAGTCTTTCATATCAGAGTATTCCAACCAAGGGTGTGATTCGTACCATTCATTTCTGAAGCTCCTTCTGGCTCCCCCTTGGAAGGTTCTTGGAAAGGTCTCATGCCTTGGCTGAGCTGGGCCCTCACTCCACGACTTGGATATGTCTAGATAAGGTGAATATATAAATTCTGATCACAGCTCTATTTATAAAATGTAACAAATAGTAAAAACACAATTTGGAACAGTCATTTATCAGCTAACCATCAAGCTTTGTTAAAGCATACAGCATAAAAACAGTATTTTGGTTAATTTTTTTCAACTTTATTTAAGCCAAAATACATTTTAGACAAAGAACTGTAATTTTCTAAACAGGTCATCTTATTCAATTTTCTGTTATTATTATAAAGCAAAGTTATGAAGATTAATCTAAAATATTTATTTGAAGCGACCAAAGACATATTTGTTTAAATGTACTGATTGGAATAAATTAGAAATATATTTTATTGTATCAAACAGGGGAAATTCAAAATATAACAAAAATTACTTAGAATCAGATGTAACTCAGAACGAAGTTAGTGATATTTACATACCCTGTGGACCAACTCGACCGAATGTGTCAGGTTCTCTCCTTTCACTGCATGAGCCCTGGATGTTGTCCAGCAATTCTCTTTCTTCCTGTTCTTCATGGTGATCCTCTCCCTCATCCATCTCCTCGCCGCTGTGCAGCTGTGCCACTGCCACTACATCCTGCTCACCTGGGCTTTGCTCTCCATCACATTTCTGTTGATTCTCCCCCTCTCCTTTATCCTCATCTCCGTGAACCTTACACAGCTGGTTAGTCTCTGTGTCTCTCGTCTTTGCCTTTGGTAAGAAGAAGCTAGCGATGCTACCTTTCCTCTTCATATCTGTAAGATTTGAAGTTATTTTGCAATGTTGTCCTCTCAAACATTTAATGGATATCAGTTTACACAAACCACGAGACGACCGAACATCGGACTTTCTCTGCATGTTGCAATATATTTAGGATCTTTTTTTATTGTCTAATAATAATAATAATAATAATCATAATAATAATAAACTATTTGTATAGCACCTTCCTACAATGCCTTGCATTGACCAAGGTGCTTAACAGGATAAAAAATGTAAAAACAATCAGTTACAATAAACAGGTACAATAAATAAAAATGGTACAATAAATCAGTGAAAATAAAAAAACAGCAGCAATAAAAGGAGGCAGTGGAAATAAAAATGCTACATACTAAAATACCTAAAGTAATAAGAGTTACAGAGTGAAAGCTTTTTTGAACAAGTAAGTGGGTCTTCAGTCTGGTTTTGAACAGAGTCAGATCAGAGGTGGCACGCAGCTCAAGGGGGAGACTGTTCCAGGCTTTTGGGCCGGCAACAGAAAAGGACCGGTCTCCCCATTGTTTGTACCTCGAGCGAAGGGTTAAGTTGGAGTCAAGCTCCACTCCAAGATTTCTGACCACCTGGTTGAAGTGGGGGAGCGGTAAACCAAAACTGGGACTGGGAAGGACTGCTGAGAGGTCCATCATTCACCACCAGCAGAACAGGTTTTTTTGCATCCAGGGACAAAAGAATGTCATTCTGTACTTTGAGCAGTGCTGATTCTGTGTGGCTGCCCCCCGCTCTGGAACTCCCTCCCTGACTGAGAGCTCCACAATCACTGATTGACTTTAAACAAGGCTTAAAGAACTTTCTTTTTAAGCAAGCCTACACTGTAAACCCAAATTAGTAATCATTACTAAAGCAGAATGTGGAAAGCGATTGCGAGGGGATCTCCAGTTTTTACAAAATCAAAAACTAAACAAATCAAGCTCTGTTTACATAAAGTCTTGTGTCCAAGATAATCTTGTGCTAAAAAAGTCAAGTTTTTAAAACCATTGTTTACGAGTAATTAACTCAACCATTAATCATATATATCAGTAATCATTACCCATGATGATCAGTATTTGTTTCTCATGTTTATCAGTATTCATTTCTCATCTTTTTTAGTTAGAAATACTAATACTAATAATAATAAAGATTTTTTAACATTACACAATAATTGTCTGTATACTACCTGTTGTTTCTTACACGAAAAAATGACAATTTAATTTATTTTTCACAAATTTATTGCAAAAATAGTGCAATAGTAACATTTTAAACATGTAAAGCTGAGTACACATTTCACCATGTTCAAGAGTTTAAACTTTAGTACAAAACTAAATCTGAGTAAAGTGCTAAGTCAATACAATTCTGCATTTAAGCCTTTACAAAAATGGATTTTCAAACATTTTACCAAATTAACCATTTTACTTTGATAGGTGAAATTAAGAATGTTAATATCTTGTGCAAAGGGGAACATGCATAACATCTTATGATCTGAGGTACCCTTTATCATTTACATCATTAATCTGGTCAAAAGACTAACATGGAACCCTTCAATGGCTTCGACAGGTAAATTGTCTTTAAAAAAAGTGTCCGTACAGTTCTTTTATTTGGAAGCCTTAATAAAAAAAAAAAAAATAAACATTTAAATAATAATAATAATAATTTAAAAAATTAAAAATAATCTTTTTTTGACAAAAAAAATAACTAGCATTGTGGCACTAACAATTGTTTAAAACAAGTAATGATGAACAGGAAAGTTTCTGTGAAACAGTTACATTACAACACTTGTTCACATTATGTTTGTATTTGAAAGACAGCTACAAACTAAACTTCAGCAGTAAAACAATAAACTTCTAGCTGCTAAATAGGATTTTTTTCCCACCTAACCAAAAGTAGAGCACCTGCAGCGTTTTTACACAAGTTGAATTTTCTGCTTGAATTCTCAGCTTCAACTCAATACATGTACTTCCCAAATGGGGAAGAAAAAAAATACAGTACCTGTTGAATGAACAGGAGCGTACAGTATTTCTGATTTTCTTTGGGTAGTTTACATGGAGTTCATATGTGAGCCTAAAAAGGAGACTCACAGCTTCTGGCAGGGTCATGAGCTTTTCCACAAAAAATTTCACCCTCATTGACGATGTTCAGGCTCGCCGGGTGAAGATCTGATGTTAGGGGAGACACCTTCAGGATTCAGCAACAAGGTCCCAACGTCCATTTGGCCAAAGAACTCATCACCATCCTAAAGATAAACAAAAATAATTGCCATAAATAAAACCATTAGGGAATAAAATTGCTGAACTACAACAGACCACCATGACAAAACAGGCATTGTATCAAATACAGTTTATGCCAACATAATGATAACTACTGCTTGGTCAAGCATTTTGAATTTTTCTAACAATAAACATTGTAAAATCAGTATTGGTCTAAGGACTATTTGAGAGATCTTCTTGGTCCATTTTGTCACTATTTGACTGAAATAGGAAAACTTCTAAATTGGATGTTTTTATATAATGATATTATTTAATATGGGACCATCGCAGTCGTCACTGCACATAAACACAGGGTTAGTCAGGGTGTGCTCATGAAGGACAGAATAAAATTCCTGCAGCAGGTCTTTTACCACAATCCTTTAGAATTTCATTCAAAAAAAAAAAAAGAAATTAGTGTGCTGTTCAACTGGAGACCAAATGACCATCAGAATATTATGTGTACCTGCTTATTAGTAAAGTGTGCAGACCAGCGTTTCATCAGAAGGCTCGGTGGTGATGTCTCCACGTCATCCCTCCAAATGTTAGGACCACATTGTGTCTTGTCTTCTATTTGGCAGAAAATAGAAGACAGAAAATTGATAGATATGTTGAAAGGAAAAGTCTCATACACACAAACAAAGACACACACAGACAATTTGTTTTGACCCAGTATTACCTTCATTTTCTGCAAAAGCTGTGCCAAATGTTCACCCACGTTGCCCCTCATTTCCATAAGACGTGGTGTGATCATGACGGACAGAAAAAAATTCCTGCAGCAGGTCTTTTTCCACAATCCTTTAGAATGCATACAAATAAAAAAATAAAAAAAGAAAAAAAGAAATTAGTGTGCTGTTCAACTGGAGCGCAAATGACCATCAGAATAATATGTGTACCTGCTTATTAGTAAAGTGTGCAGACCAGCGTTTCATCAGAAGGCTCGGTGGTGATGTCTCCACGTCATCCCTCCAAATGTTAGGACCACCCCAGCTAGCAAGCAAATGTTCAGATGACGTTCAGTGAACGTCATCTAAAGGTCGAATGTCGAATGTTCAGGACCCAACGCTGTCTGAACGTTGCCTGAACGTTAACCCTGAACGTTAACGCTGAACGGTAACTCACTGTAAGAAAAAAAAATTGGTGTAATTTCATTCAATTAGTTCTTACACCTTTGAAACTTTAATGGTTGTTATTATTTATGACCAAATCTCTATTTTTGTTTTGTTACAAAAAGTGTGCACTTCTGACATTGTCTGAACATTGCCTGAACATTGTCTGAACATTGTCTGAACATTGTCTGAACATTGCCTGAACATTGTCTGAACATTGTCTGAACATTGCCTGAACATTGTCTGAACATTGTCTGAACATTGTCTGAACATTGTCTGAACATTGTCTGAACATTGTTTGAACATTATCTGAACGTTGTCTGAACGTTTCCTGAACGTTAACGCTGAACGTTCACTCACTGTAAGAAAAAAAATTGGTGTAATTTCATTCACTTATTTCTTACATCTTTGACACTTTAATGGTTGTTATTATTTATGACCAAATCTCTATTTTTGTTTTGTTACAAAAGGTGTGCACTTCTGACATTGTCTGAACATTGTCTGAACGTTCACTATGAACATTCACTTGACATGACAATCATGTTTACTGTGACTTCTTTAATCAGTCTTTATATCTTCAATAGAGCAATGGGCCCACGTACGAGACCCCCACTCATATGGGTTCTTTATCTATAACCATAATTACATGGTTGTTATTGTCACCAGATCTCTATTTTTGTCTTGTTATAAAAAGTTTGCCCTTCTGATTTTGTCTTATCACTGTAAACTATCAATTGCTGTGAAAAACAAATGTTTGCTGTGATCATTTAATCAGTTTTTTTTAATATTTAAAAGCTATGGTTATTGTCACCAAATCTTTATTTTTGTCTTGATATGAAGTGCACTGACGTTTTCTGAATGTTTGCTTACTGTGAGAAAAAAAAAACAGTGGCATATTTTTATTTAATTAGTTTTTTTAATCTTTAAAACTTTAATGGTCATTAATTATTATCACCAAATCTCTATTTTTGTTTTGAAGTGCACTTCTAATGTTGTCTGAATGTTGTCTGAACGTTCACTCTAGACATTCAATGTGAAAAAACATGTTTGGTGTGATTTAATTTAAAGAGTATACAGTAGTACAAACATAATGGTTGTTATTATTTATCACCAAATCTCTATTTCTGCGTTGTTGTAAAAAACTGTACATTGGTGACTGTATTTGTCACCAAATCTGTATTTGTCACCAAATACAGTGACTGTATTTGGTGACAATACTATATTGGTGATTGTATTTGTCACCAAATCTTTATTTTTGTCTTGATATGAAGTGCACTGACGTTTTCTGAATGTTTGCTTACTGTGAGAAAAAAAAAACAGTGGCATATTTTTATTTAATTAGTTTTTTTAATCTTTAAAACTTTAATGGTCATTAATTATTATCACCAAATCTCTATTTTTGTTTTGAAGTGCACTTCTAATGTTGTCTGAATGTTGTCTGAACGTTCACTCTAGACATTCAATGTGAAAAAACATGTTTGGTGTGATTTAATTTAAAGAGTATACAGTAGTACAAACATAATGGTTGTTATTATTTATCACCAAATCTCTATTTCTGCGTTGTTGTAAAAAACTGTACACTTCTGTTAGTTAGATGTTTAAGAGAGGGTTTAGGGCCCTCTATTCTCCCACAGTACTTCTCTCAGTTAAACTCTGGAACCAGCTAGAGTACTTCTCTGGTGCCAGAAAATGGCTTCCATTAACTCCTGTATATCCCCCCAGAAGCAAAACCTTGTTGTTCTGGTGGTTTGATTGAACACTATGGCTGTGTCTCAATTCAGGGGCTGCGTCCTCATGAGGACCCAGCCTAGCTGGGCCGAGTAGGCCACGCACTCACAAGACCGGGTGGGCTGAGCGAAACTGCTGAAATGGGACGGTCTAGCCTTCAGGTTTGCCGGCATTGAAGTGGGTGGGGCGTTCTCTTGAAGTGGGTGGGAAGTTCTTGTGTGCTCGCTTGTTGTGTGTGGAAAGAGAAGGGACGCCGCTAAAATATATTAGTTAGCTGAATACATGTATATATATTAGTGTTTCTGAGTTTACTGTTTATTAAGAACTGATTACAAATCAGCTTATAAGGGGCGATCTGTTAAAAGCCAGAGTGGACCTACAAAATGCAACTTGTCCAGTAGCTCAGTTAGTAAATCAACCTGCGATTGGTGCAGAGATACTTTTCTCGAAGCTGGTTCGAATCTCACTCGGTGCGGTTAAAACTTATTTTACGTTTGTCTTTTATTGGATAAAAAAACGAGGACTGAGATTAAAAGGAAGGAGTTTGTGAAACTCCTTTTTATTTTATCCAATAAAAGACAAAAGTAAAATAAGTTTTAACCGCACCAAGTGAGATTCGAACCAGCTTCGAGAAAAGTATCTCTGCACCAATCGCAGGTTGATTTACCAACTGTGCTACTGAACAAGTTGCATTTTGTAGGTCCACTCTGGGTTTTAAAAGATTGCCCCTCAGAAAATCCTTGCTAAGCACGTGTAAAATAATCTGATTTGTAATCAGTTCTTCAAAAACAGTAAACTCAGAAGCACTAATATACTGTATATTCAGCTAACACATTTTTTTTTGTCGTTTCTGTAGTTAAATTTTAATGAGATATATTCGAGCTGAGGTTGTTTGAGATGACTAAATAAAGGTTGAATGAATATTCGCGCTGAGGTTGTTGTTAAAACGAGCTGATGACTCAACAACACGCAGCAACCCTGAAACCTGCACGCAGAAAGTCCCACCCCCCCCGCGAAATCTCTGCTGGCGCTATGAATTCTGGGATAGCCTCCGTCTGGAAGGATTCACGAATGCATCCTCAGATTTCGACAGGAAGTAGGCCGCATTCCTCGGCCGCATGAGGAGGAGTCTTCGAATTGGGACAGTCCTCCGCGCGGGGCAATGACGTATGCGGCCGACAAATGCGCACTCATGAGGACCCAGCCCATGAATTGAGACACAGCCTATGACAGTTGAGGGTGGGCAATCACAACCCCCACTGTTGGTTGGAGGCCCTTTCATTGGCCCTTTGATTTCTCCCAGGATGCCTTGTGGTGAAGGTTTCCCATCATTGCCACCATTTTACTTTGTTTGGTTCAAAACAGAGGAGCACCGCCCTGCAGCTGGATCTTGATGCTTGAACCAAATCCAAATCCCTGGTCAGCAGATACCAACAAGAAAGGTAAGGGCTTGAGGCCTTATGCTCCTAACCCCAGTTGAATAATGAAGGTTTGTGTTTGCTCATTAAATTATTCTGAATTAATTATAATTTATAAGCTGCTTCCAAGTTACACCAAGACAGGTTTAAGGCTTTTGAACTGCAACTTCAGATGTTTTACTTAATTTCAGAGTTAGCTAGCCTCAAAAATATTTGAGTTTTGCTTCTAAAGCTAAAACTTTCTCCAGTGAGCAGCTGTTTCCTCAGCATCAGTTCTAGATGTTCTGTAACCGTCAGACTGTGGTTCTGCTGGAACTTTAAAACAGAACGCAGCTCACCCCGTCATTCCCGTCTCTCTGTTTCATCGGGTTTGGGTTTAGGAGTCCTATGACGGTGCCTGAATCCCTCTTCCAGTGCTCGTGGTCGCCGAACAGGAAGAGAGAAACGAACACGTCCAGGTTGTGGAGGTCACTTACGCAGCGACTCTCAACAGATCAACTGACAAGAACTACATAAACTCTGAGACCGGTGAGTGTTTAAAGCAAACACAAAGCTTCTGAACGGTTTGAACCGTACAGATAGAAAGAGTTCACTCAGCTGGATAAGGTGAAGAAACTTGAAGACGTTCAAGTGGAAAGATTATTTTTACTTTTTTAACCTTTTTCACTACAGAACTGTTGTCCCTCCCCCCATCCCCCAATGCTGTTATTGCATGAGCACCCTGTGAGTCATCAAGGCCTCTAATGACCGTCAGGCTGATGTTCCTCATTTGCATGTGAACAAACTGTTTTGATTGACATTGTTAAACCTGTTTGTCCTATGTGGAGGAACTGAAACTGAGGCTTGGGGTTAGGGTTAAACTCTCATTGACAATGGCAAAAAACATTTATTCTGTTCCTAAATCTACTCTTTGGAGACGAACTCATCTTGCTGCCAAGCGGAAATTTAAGTGTTTAGATGATGACCAAGATGATTCTCAAGATTTTGTTAAAAATTCTCCTGCATTTCAGCATGAAGTCATTGCCATGCATAGTGAACACAGTGAATCACTTGAAAGTTCTGACTCTCTTCATGATGATGGCACCAATGAACCATGCAGAAACTGTAGATATTCCTGTAAATGGGTCCTTTTCAGATGATGATCATGGCAGTATTCATTCAGACCATCATGCCAATCATTCTTATGATTTTCCCTCTGAATTGGATGTTCACATTTCACATAACTCTGAACTTGAACCAGATCGCTCAACAGATTGTTCTTCCTTACTGACGGTGAACAAGCCACCTATCAACATTTGCTGGGATGGATGTTTTTATTATTATTTATTAATCCAGTTATAGGGGAGACCCCAGCAAGGCACTGTGCATTTTCCAGATTGCCTTTGCATATGACTAATTACTCTTTTTTGTTTTTGTTTGTTTTTTTGCAAATGCAGATGGAATCATGAATGGGGATTCTGCGGCAAGAGAGGATTTTATAAGGACTCATGCTGCAGAGCATTTAAAACATGCAAAAAGGGTAGAGGACATGCGCTCACACTGGACAATTAAAACGTGTCACAAAGAAGTGGAGGTGGGGCTTTCACACTGGACATTTAATGCACCACAAAGAAGTGGACACTGGACATTTAATGCACCACAAAGAAGTGGAGGTGAGGCTTTCACACTGGACATTTAATGCACCACAAAGAAGTGGACACTGGACATTTAATGCACCACAAGAAGTGGAGGTGGAGGGTCACACAGGACATTTAAAATGTGCCACAAAGAAGTGGAGGACACGGGCTCACACAGAACTGAGGAACACATTTTTTGGGGGGAGAGATGCAAATACAGGTGCTGGTCATAAAATTAGAATATGAAAAAGTTTATTTATTTCAGTAATTCCATTCAAAAAGTAAAACTTGTATATTATATTCATTCACACAGACTGATATATTTAAAAAAAATTCTTAATGTTGATGATTATAACTGACAACTAATGAAAAGCCTAAATTCATTACCGGTAACAGAAAATTACATTACTTGAGATAAAAAATTAAAAAAAGGATTTTTATAGATGTTGGCCAACTGAAAAGTATGAACATGGTACCATGGTCCTTGCAAAAGGACCCCCAACTAAGTATTCAAAGATGTACATATTGTACATTTCATGTTCATAGTTCTCAGTTGGCCAACATTTATAAACATTTTTTTTAATTAATCTCAAGTAATAGTCTAATTTTCTGAGGTACTAAATTTAGGGTTGTCATTAGTTGTTGGTTTTAATTATCAGCATTAAAAGAAATAAACTTGAAATCAGTTTAATGAAAGTTTCACCTTTTGAATGGAATTACTGAAATAAATCAACTTATTTAAAATATTATGACCAGCACACTTTTTAAACATATTTGTGGTGGGACTGTAATTTTATATAGCTTTCATATTTCTCGTTGTTGCGAATTCAAAAGGTTGAAGGAAGCTCTGAAAAGAATGTGGAAGTTTATGCAGGTTTATTGTACATAATAAGAATAAACCTTACAGCAACAACAGACCTCTCACCGAGCACAAGTCCACACACACATCTTCAAAGGCAGGGCCACGATTATAAAACCCTGTATGTCGTCACCGCCTCCTGGAACCTGGAACCGCCTTGGACTGCTTCGGGACCGCCCTGGAACCACCTACACTACCACGTGACCCTCCTTTCTGTCAACAAACTATCAGCTTCAATGTAAACATCAAATGTTGCGTCTGTTGAATTGTGCAGGCGTGTAACTGTTCCCTAGTGAAAACAAAGCCCGAGAGAAAGACGTTCTGCCTTGTGTCACATTTCACATTATAAGGCAGATTAAGTGAATACAAATAATGGAACATAATGGGTGTAATGTAATACTGATAGAAATATATAGAAAGAATAGATATAGATAGATAGATATAGATAGATAGAAAGATGCAGCTATAAATCCAAAAGAAAAATGAAGGCATGTTAATAAAAAACAAAAACAAATTAATGTTAAGTACAGACCAAAGCTATGTGAGCTGTGTACTTTTAGATTTGTTTGTGTACTGGTACATTTTGTTTTGCCACCAGTTGATAAGCTCCCTCCAATGTAATTCTAAAGCTTTTGTTTTTTTAAAGGTACCAAAGGTGGACTTTTCCATTTTATGTGTTATGCTGTTCTGTTAATCCTTTAATTTATGTTAAAGAGGATAAAGGAAAAATGTAAGGAGTGATTTGTAAACCTTAAACCAACGGTTTCCACCATGTTTCCTGCTGCACAATGGATGGTCAAATGTGGTTCCTAGCTTTGTTTGCCTCAACGCAGTTTTGAAGTAGATGCATTATATTTTTCATATGCATAGCATGCCATGTACAGATTCTTTTTGTACCTATTTTTGTACCTATTTTGTTACAACTGATGCCAGTTATGCATTTTTTTTATTCATATACGGATTTGTTTTATATTATGATACTGATGCCTTTATGTGTAATAAACTGATTCTTTTATCATAACTTTCGACTCTGTTATTTTTAATGTTAGTACTGTAGAATTAATTCATAGCCAAGAGTTATTTGCACAACTACATATCATCATGATTCCACTAATAAATCTCAATTTAAAACTGTGGATTGGGAACTTGAAAAGTTTGTGTTGTCTGAACGTTGAAGGGACAGTTTCTGAACGTTCAGGGGACAGTTTCTGAACATTCAGGGGACGTTGTCTGAACGTTCGGGGGACAGTTTCTGAACATTCAGGGGACGTTCTCTGAACGTTCGGGGGACAGTTTCTGAACATTCAGGGGACGTTCTCTGAACGTTTTATGGAGTTTCATTTGGACGTTCAGTGAACGTTTTCTGCAAACGTTCAGAGGACGTTGATGACAACGTTCAGAGGACATTGTCTGAACGTTCAATGTTAGCTGGGACATTGTGTCTTGTCTTCTATTTGGCAGAAAATAGAAGACAGAAAATTGATAGATATGTTGAAAGGAAAAGTCTCATACACACAAAAAAAGACACACACAGACAATTTGTTTTGACCCAGTATTACCTTCATTTTCTGCAAAAGCTGTGCCAAATGTTCACCCACGTTGCCCCTCATTTCCATAAGACGTGGTGTGATCATGACGGACAGAAAAAAATTCCTGCAGCAGGTCTTTTTCCACAATCCTTTAGAATGCATACAAATAAACAAATTAAAATATAAAAAAAGAAATTAGTGTGATGTTCAACTGGAGCGCAAATGACCATCAGAATAATATGTGTACCTGCTTATTAGTGAAGAGTGCAGGCCAGCGTTTCATCAGAAGGCTTGGTGTTGATGTCTCCACAGGTTTTATCTTCTATTCGGCGCACAAATCCAATATGGCGGTTAGACCCAAAAAAAACAAAAAAAAAAGAAAAAAAAGAGAAAATAATAATTTAATGAACTAACACAGAATATAAGCAAAATTCACTATATCACCAGGAATTATTGTAAGAACCAACAGCCCTTGGTTTGAATAATCCCTGTCGAAGTAAAAAAAAATTAAACCATGCGGTAAATTATTCTGTATGCAACAGGAAGCTAGCATAAAGCTAACTGCTAACAGCATTAGCTCTCTGTGAGGGCTCTCTGTGTTTGCTACAGGCATTAACTACCGGTACTAATTCAATCAGTCCCGAAATAACAACAAAGGATGATCAACTACAAAGTACTGTAGCTATAATTTAGGGCAAAAATGATGCAGTTGACACTCCGGTGAAACATTAGCTATCGTTAACATGAGCACACAAAAATGTTATTTTACTAGCAAGTACAATAAAAACGGAATTTGAGCACTTAACATGTGTCAACCCAGACAGCAAAAGTTATGTGGGCCGGATCTGGGCCAAATGTATGAAAACATTTGGCCCGCATTTGTAAAATGGATCCGGCCCGGTGTCTTTTTGTCCAACGGGCCAAAACTGGCCCAGATGTGGATTGCGGATCTGGATTGGATCTGGGCCGGAGGTGGGCCAGAAGTGCTACAAAACTACTGCATTCGGCCCAAATGCGGCCCAGATACGGAATCCTTGTTTAGTTTTTAGGCAAATTTGGGCCAGATGCGGCCCAGATGCGGCATCCTCATTTCATTTTTAGGCGGATTTGGCCCAGGTCCGGCCCAGTAGAGTAAGTCGAATCTCAAAACGCGGCCCAGATCTGGTTCAAACCCGCAATACAGATATGTACAACAGGTCTAAATAGAGCACACACAAAATATCCACATAAGTTGTTGCTTAAAAACTGTTTATTCATGAGCAAAACAAATTCAAAAATGTTAAAAAGTTAAAATTGATAACAATGATAACATAACAACCTTAATAATAAAAGAAACTACAATTACCAGAGGTATGCATCATAAATACCATGATCTGCTTCTGTATGACAGTTTCAGTGTCCTTCAGTCATTTTAAGAGTCAGTCACAGCAGAGGAAAGCGACGTCCTCACTCATCTCAAAGTCAACTTTATTGTCAGAACTGCAATATGTACAGGACATACACAGGATTGAAATTGCGTTTCTCTCAGTCCCTCGGTGCAACAGTAACCATTTAAACACTAAAACATTTAATAAACATAAGCATAAAATAGTAAAAGTGTAACACTGTCCTGACAGTTACACCAACACTAAAACACTAAACATTTAATGAACATAAGCATAAAATGAAATGATAAAAGTGTAATACTGTCCTGAGTTATTGCATAGTAGTATAAAAAGTATATAAAGTGTATCTATAAAATAAACTGAAGGTTCTAGCATTGACATTTGCAAAGAGTGGCAAAGCAGCATATGAGTTAATGTACACAGTATATGTATGAGGTAGTTGATGTTGGTATAGAGGCAAAGTGGCATATGCAGTAAGGCACATTGGGCATCCTTAAATAAGGCTAGTCAGAGAATACTGTATATGTATCAGCAGTAGTGTAGATATAAAAGTAGTGTAAATGTAAACAGTAGTAATAAATGTAAACAGTATTAATGTAAACAGTGAATATAAACAGTAGTATGACTATAGGCAGTAATGTAATACAAACAGTGCAAATATGAGAAGTAGTGCAAACTGAATGAGCACATGACTGAGAGTTTAGTGAATAACCCGTTTGATGACACAGGGACCAGTGTTAAAATCTTTGTGTTGTGTGGTAATGTGTGAGAAAGTTTTTTGTGTTAAGGCAGTTCAAATGGGAGGGGAGGCAGAGCAGGCAGAGTGTTTAGCATCCTTACTGCCTGATGAACAGAGCTGTCTCTCAGTCTGCTGGTTCGAGCCTGGAGACTCCTCAGTCTCCTCCCTGAAGGCAACAGTCTAAAGCAGCTGTGTAGTGGGTGTGTGGGATCACCTGCCATGCAGTGGGCTTTCCGAGTGAGGCGTTTGCTGTGTAAGTCCTGCAGTGAGGGGAAGGAGGTGCCGACGATCTTCTCAGCTGCTCTCATGATGCGCTGGAGGCTCTTGCGGCAGGATGCAGTACATGCACCAAACCACACAGTGATGCAGCTGGTCAGGACACTTTCTATGGCACCTCTGTAGAAGGTGCACATGATGGGGGTTGAAGCTCCAGCCCTTTTCAGCTTGTGGAGAAAGTAGAGACGCTGGTGAGCCTTCTTGGCCAGTGCTGCAGTGTTCCTGCTCCAGGACAGGTCCTTTGAGACGTGCACTCCCAGGAACTTGGTGCTGTCTACTCTCTCCACTGCGGTGCTGTTGATGGTCAGAGGGGCATGTTGGGCATCCCTCTTCCTGAAGTCCACGACAATCTCCTTTGTCTTCTCCACGTTGAGAGTGAGATTGTTGTGTCCGTACCACAAGGCCAAGCGGCTCACCTCGTTCCTGTAGTCCGTCTCATCGTTGTTGCTGATGAGACCCACCACTGTTGTGTCGTCCGCAAACTTGATGAAGTGGTTGGAGCTGTATGATGGTGTGCAGTCGTGTGTTAGCAGGGTGAATAGAAGGGGGCTCAGTACACATCCTTGTGGGGTCCTCATTGCTAGCAACATTAGCATTTGGAGGTCAGACAGGAGCCTAAGAAAAGCACAAAGAAAAACAAGATTATAACCAGGCAATACCAAAAAACAATATAATAAAACAAAACAGCCAGCCACTAGGGAGCACAAGCCATTGTATCTCTTGTGCCGGTCCCAAGCCCGGGTAAATGGTGAGGGTTGTGTCAGGAATGGCATCCGATGTAAAACACTTGCCAAAACCATAATGCGAGTTCATCAAAGTGAAACCATACCAGATCGGTCGAGGCCCGGGTTAACAACGTCCGCCACCGGTGCTGTTGACAAACAGGGTGCCGGCGGAAATTGTACTACTGTTAGTCGAAGACGCCGAGGAGGAAAACGTGTCAGGAGACAGAGGGAGAGGAGGAAAGTGAAGAATGTAGGACTGAGGGTTGCAACTCTAAATGTGGGGACAATGACAGGCAAAGGTAGAGAGCTGGCTGACATGATGCAGAGAAGAAAGGTAGATGTTTTATGTGTCCAAGAGACCAAGTGGAATGACACAATGAAGCAAGGCTCGCAGTATTGGAGCAGGGTTCAAACTGTTTTACCATGGTGTGGATAGAAAGAGAAATGGAGTAGGGGTGGTCCTGAAGGAGGACAGGGTATATGCAGAAATTCCAGAGTTGAATTTAATACCTTTTAATACCTTTTTAATACCATCAAAATATTTTTTAATACCATCACGGCACCGAGCTGTAACCGTAGCGGCAACCTGTTGTACTTCAGTTTAGAGCAACTAATTGTAAAGTGATAGATTACTGTCATTTTCTTCCTAAACTTTGGTAGTAAATGTAGTTTTATAACAATTACTGGATACATCAATTTGCTTCTTGCCTCAATAAAAGCACTGACCTACTTGTTATTTAAATCTAACCCAAGAGAAAAAGTTTAATTATTCCCACACATAACATATCTCTAATGGCAAACAAAAGCTGTAAACTTGAAAACAGAACAGTTTAGTTAAAATAATTCAACACTGAACACATGCATAATTCAAAAAGAGAGGTAGAAAAATAATAACTACTGTATTTTTCATCCTGTAAGTTGCAGTTTTTTGCATAATTTACATGCCTTGCAACTTATAGGACGAAGTGACATATTTATAGATTTTTTTCCCCATATTTATAAACCATAACACTGAAATATGACCGTTTCATTCATTCTGACTGAAAAAAAAAAAAAAACTTCATGATATCTATTGTAGTAAATGTATGGCATGCTGTTGGATCATGTAATAGGAAAACGTGCCTATAATGACAAATTTAAAAAAGTTCAAGACAAAAACAACTGGACTTTATTTATTATACTATTTATTATACTATTATATTATACTTTATTGTTTTTTTATTGCACTTTTTAGAATTCACCATGTCCTGGATGACTGAGAATCTTCACTAGCTATTAATGACTCAATCGGCCTGCCATACTCTCCCCACCTCTCTGCTTGAACCTTCAATCCAGCAGCACCACGGTGGCGAAATGCAGCTAATTTGACCATTAAAGTGCATTTATTAAGAAAATGACAGACAGAAAAACACCTCTGCTATAATTTCGAGCTAACAAATAATTGTTTAGGTAATTTTCTTGTTAAATGTCGGCGAAACGAGCCGCGCTCCTTTTTCCTGTTTGTCACCGCTGAGCGATCACGGAGCACACAGGCACTGAGGCAGCGACACTTTTTTTAAAAAAATAAAGCCGATTTAACCATTAAAGTACATTTATTAAGAAAACGTTAGACTGAGACACCCCTTTTGCTATAATTTCGAGCTAACAAACAATTGTTTAGGTACATTTCTTGTTAAATGTCGGAGGATAAAGCCGTGATCCTTTCCTGTTTCTTTTTACAGACATGATACCAGCTGTAGGTGCGCGCGCACACTGACTGACGATATGACGTCTTTGTTTTAGCTAAGGTCCTACTTGGAACATAAAATTAGAAAAGATAAATAAATTCACAGACCTTTTTTTAGACGACAGAACAAGAAAAATATAGTTGTGTAGGTTTTAAAAAAATTAATACCTCGTCAGATGACGTTTATTACTTTTTAATACTTTTTAATGGCCTTAATTTGTGTTAATTTCATTTACTACCTTTTACTACCCTTTACAACCCCGCGGATACCCTGGAGGAGTTGGCAAAGAATGTAGTAGAGGTGAAGAGAGTGTCAGATAGGGTGATGTGTCTAAAGGTAGAAGTAGAAGGTCTGATGCTAAACATAGTAAGTGGTTATGCTCCACAGGTTGGATGTGATGGGGAGGAGAAAGATAAATTTTGGAAAGATTTGGATGAAGTGATAGAGAGTATTCCCAGGGAGGAAAGAGTGGTGATTGGAGCAGACCTGAATGGACATGTTGGTGAAGGAAACAGAGGGGATGAGGAAGTGATGGGTAGGTTTGGTGTCAAGGAAAGAAACCAGGAAGGACAGATGGTGGTGGATTTTGCCAAGAGAATGGAAATGGCTATAGTCAATACCTATTTCCAAAAGAGGGAGGAACATAGAGTGACCTATAAGAGTGGAGGAAGGAGTACACAGGTCGATTACATTCTGTGTAGAAGAGGAAACCTGAGAGAGATTGGAGACTGTAAGGTTGTGGCAGGGGAGAGCGTGGCCAGACAGCATCGGATGGTTGTGTGTAGAATGACTGTTGTTGCGAAGAAGAGAACTAAAGCTGGAAGAACTAAAGAAGGAAGAATGTTGTGAGAAATTCAGAGACGAGCTGTTAAAGGCTCTGGGTGGTAAGAAAGAGCTTCCAAGTGACTGGGCTACTACAGCAACAGTAATTAGAGAGACAGGTAGGAAGGTACTTGGTGTGTCATCTGGACAAAGAATGGAAGATAAGGAAACCTGGTGGTGGAATAGTGAAGTGCAGGACGCCATTCAAAGAAAGAGATTAGCCAAGAAGAAATATGACTGTGAGAGGACTGAAGAGAGGAGACAGGAATATAAGGAGATGGGACATAGAGCAAAGAGGGAAGTAGCTAAGGCAAAGCAGAGGGCGTACAATGAGTTATATGGGAGACTGGACACTAAAGAGGGCGAGAAGGACTTGTACCGATTGGCAAGACAGAGGGATCAGGCTGGAAAGGATGTGCAGCAGGTTAGGCTTATTAAAGATGGGAATGGGAATGTTCTAACAAGTGAGGAGAGTGTGATGGGAAGATGGAAGGATTACTTTGAGGAGCTAATGAATGAAGAGAATGAAAGAGAAAGAAGAGTGGAGGTAATAGAAACTGTGGACCAGGAAGTGGGAAAAATTAGTGAGGGTGAAGTCCGGAAAGCTCTGAAAAGAATGAAGAAGGGGAAGGCAGTAGGACCTGATGACATACCAGTGGAGGTTTGGAAATGCCTTGGAGAGATGGCAGTGAGGTTTTTGACTCAAATATTTAATGGAATATTTGAGGGTGAGAAAATGCCTGAAGAATGGAGAAGAAGTGTGCTGGTTCCCATTTTTAAGAACAAGGGTGATGTACAGAGTTGTAGCAACTACAGGGGAATTAAGTTGATGAGCCACACAATGAAGATCTGGGAGAGAGTTGTGGAAGGAAGACTTAGACAAGAGGTGACTATCTGTGAGCAACACTATGGTTTCATGCCAAGAAAGAGCACCACAGATGCCATCTTTGCTTTGAGGATGTTGATAGAGAAGTACAGAGAGGGTCAGAAAGAACTCCATTGTGTGTTTGTGGATTTAGAAAAAGCATATGACAGGGTGCCAAGAGAAGAGGTGTGGTATTGCATGAGGAAATCTGGAGTGGCAGAAAAGTATGTTAGACTGGTACAGGACATGTATGAGGACAGCAGGACAGTGGTGAGATGTGCTGTGGGAGTGACAGATAGCTTCAAGGTGGCGGTGGGATTGCATCAAGGATCGGCTCTGAGCCCCTTCTTGTTTGCTCTGGTGATGGACCGACTAACAGATGAGGTCAGGCAGGAATCCCCATGGACTATGATGTTTGCAGATGACATTGTGATCTGTGGTGAGAACAGGGAACAGGTGGAAGACAACTTGGAGAGGTGGAGGTATGCACTTGAAAGAAGAGGAATGAAAGTCAGCCGTAGTAAGACAGAGTACATGTGTGTGAATGAGAGGGAGGCCAGTGGAACAGTGAGGCTACAAGGAGCAGAGGTCACAAAGGTGCAGGACTTCAAGTACTTGGGGTCCACTGTCCAGGAAAATGGGGAATGTGGTAAAGAGGTGAAGAAGAGAGTCCAGGCAGGATGGAGTGGATGGAGAAAAGTTTCAGGAGTGATTTGTGACAAAAAGGTGTCAGCAAAGGTCAAAGGAAAAGTTTACAAGACAGTGGTGAGACCAGCTATGTTGTATGGTCTGGAGACAGTGTCATTGACAAAAAGACAGGAGAAAGAACTGGAAGTAGCAGAAATGAAGATGCTGAGGTTCTCCTTAGGAGTGACAAGGATGGATAAGATCAGGAATGAGATAATCAGAGGTACAGCACATGTTGAACAACTGGGAGATAAAGTTAGGGAGGCCAGACTGAGATGGTTTGGACATGTCCAGAGGAGGGACAGTGGGTATATTGGTAGAAGGATGTTAGAAATGCAGCTGCCAGGAAAAAGACAAAGAGGGAGACCAAAGAGGAGATATATGGATGCAGTTAGAGAGGACATGGAGGTAGTTGGAGTGAGGACAGAGGATGCAGAGGACAGAGTGAGGTGGAGGAGGATGACTCGCTGTGGCGACCCCTGAAAAGGGAAAAGCCGAAAGAAGAAGAAGAAGAAGAATATAATAAAACAAAAACAAACAAACATAAGAAATTGTCATAACTTACGTGTGCATGTAGTCAGCTGGAGGCTCTCAACACATTTAGTCAAGTATTAGAGAATTCAGTGAGGCCTAGGTCAGAGGATATGGACATCAGAGATTGTAAAATAAATTCAAATCATGCAGGTAACAATTAATGAAGAACCCCAACTGACATAATTAGAAGTAAAAGCCAAAATACTGTATATAAAATGACCAATAAATACACTTGAAATGCATCAATTAAATTAAAAAAAGGAGAACTTTACCTCATGTTTTATAATTTAATTTACCTTCATATTTATTTTTATGCTTTGTTCCAATAAACTTTACATACTGTTTTTAAAAACATATTTTTGTGTTCCTTTTTACTTGTATCTGCATTTGTGCCTCCCAATATTTATATTGTAAATATTTATTTATTTTATATTTATTCCCCCAAAAGTCTTTTTATTTCCATGTGTTTTTACACTTCTCTGTCACCCGTTTTTACTTCATCTTATGTATTTCTGTCTCATGATGTAAATAAGGTGGGCTGAGCTTCTTGGGTCAGCTCCACTTCTATTGGTCAAAAAAACAGGAAGGAGCAGGATCCATGTGTAGATCTACTGTGCATGAAGCAGAAATGCATAAGGTAAAGTCAAAACAGGAGACATAGAAATGTAAGACCCATTTAAAAAAGAAAAACTTGTGGGAAAAAAAATATAAACAATAATTGAATATAAACATTAAAAGGCACAAATGCATCTACAAGAAAAACAAAAATATATATTTTAAAAATACAGTAAAATGTAAATTATAAGCAGAAATATATAATTTATTGGAACTAACCTGGAAAATAAAAAGGTCAATTAAATTATATAACATGAAGTAAATTTCTCCTTTGTAATTTAATTTGTGCATTTTTAGTGTATTTATTAATTTATCAGTCCATTCATATACATGCTTTTACTTCTAATTACAGTATGTCAGTTTTGATCTTCCATAACAATGAACATACCAAACAATGGAAAACAAAAACCAAAGTAGCCAGCACTTACCCATTACAGGGTTGGCCTCACAGGTACTTCTTTGTGTACAACTGGATCCAGAAGCTTTAGGTATTTTTCTCCCAGACTAGCCGAGGGAAAAAAAAGACAATGTAGTACTGAAATGTGTGTGTATACAGTATTTAAATGTTAAAATTTACAGATTATACCTGACAACAGGTCCAGAGGAAAATGTTGGAGCAGGTAGGTGGGACTCGAGACCTTTAAAACAAAAGTACATTTACTCTTAAAGTACAAATGATATGGTTGCAGACGTACTAACCAAACCAGCAACCAAGATGAAGTTGAAAAAGTATGAAATGTTTGTTTGGTGTATGAAGAATTTATTTAGGTTTGAAACATTAAGAGCCTGAGGGAGTTACCCAAAATGTGAGCAAGTGGGGGTGTTGACATTATGAATGTTTTTGTATTGCTCTCATTTTGTTTGAATTTGTTTTTCTTTATAGGCTTGTTTTGTATTGGATGCTCAGATGCATCATGTGACTTAATTTACTGCACCTGTGCAGCTTTAATTAATAAAAGGTGTGTGCTCCTTCAAACATCTCTCTGGGTGAATGAAGTGGAGCAACATGAAACCAAACCATGTTCAAGCGTCACGTTTAATGCTGAGAGCAAAGTGAACTCTGTCAACAAAAAATCAGTGTCTTAATTGCTTTACTCAAACTACCGGTACTTAGAAATTACCTCTCAATGACGAGTGGCTCACTTTACCGCAGTTCTCAAGGCTAGGTTCTGAGTCTGATCCAGTTGTGTCAGATGGGGTTGGATTGAAGAGCTGAGAGCAGAGAGGCACAGCTGATCTCTGACAACCTGCAGAATCAAAGAGAACATGTGATAAATCTTTAGTTTCTGTTCTACATGCATCACTTTGATGCTTCCATCAACTTAGAGACAAATAAAGAGCATTCAAACCTAAAGATTCGCATCAACAAGGGACAAACACCTCTGCTGTGTTACTATGAACAGTTTAGCACCACCACCACCAAAGTCTGGCACTCATATTAGCCTGCCTGTGTGTCTGTTAGCAAAATATCTCATGTTCCAGTAAATCTTTAATGAAACTCTCAG
This sequence comes from Garcialebias charrua, assembly GCA_038048925.1. Taxonomy (NCBI): domain Eukaryota; kingdom Metazoa; phylum Chordata; class Actinopteri; order Cyprinodontiformes; family Rivulidae; genus Garcialebias; species Garcialebias charrua. The sequence goes on along the minus strand of JBBPBX010003256.1, from coordinate 60,211 downwards.
AAAGTAATTGACTCTCAAGACCTCGTGAATGAGATATATCTTCCTTCAGCCTCTTGTTTAAGCAGCTACAAAAACAGTATGTTGCTGAAATACGTATTTAAAGTAAATTAGTATCTCAGCCTGGCTGCGGTTATTGTTCTGCTGACTAGTGAGTGCATGTGTGTTAACAGACGCGACGCAAACATCGTGAGGATGCGGGGCCTGTCTCTTTGAAAAACCATCCAGGAACTAAGCCAAAAAAAAAAAAAACGTAGCATATATGGCTTATTTAAACGCTAGAATAACCTAACCTGCAGTGTTTTACTTGCCTCAAATTATCTGCCTCAGCAGCATACACGACACACCCGTTTTAGCTCGTTGTTAGCTTAGCTTTTAGCAACAGCAGGTTTTGTTCATTCAACTGAACAGAGCTAAAAAAGCTAGCAAATAAACAAAACCGAACCGACCTTCAACTTCCAACTGAATGTCCAGTCGTCGTCCAGAGTCTGACCAGTCGACGTCTAATAAAAAGCAAGTTTTACGAGCGCTGAGTCCAACACAACAACAGCTTCTTGTCCAACAGTTGAAAGGAAATGGCTACATTTGAAAGAAGCGCGCGAAGCAAGAGGCGTTGATTGGTTGGATATGATCACATGCTACTTCACCCGATAAACAAGAGTGGCGTTGATTGGTTAGGACAAAGTTCACATGCAACCTGACAAGCAAGAGTGGCGTTGATTGGTTGGGACGTACATGATCATATATATATACAACAATATAAAAAAACAGCTCGAGCTGTTTCAAAAAACTGACAAAACGTTTAAAACAGAAGTACTAAAAATAAACCAGTGTGAAAATACTTTGTGTAAAATATCTTGGCCAAAAGTTTAAACATAAGTATAGATTAAGTATACTTAGACTTTTAGTTTATTTTTAGTATAAGTCAAGTATTGTGTAAAATAAACTTGGCCAAGTATACTTTTGATAAGTACCTAAAAAGTATACTGAAAGTATACTCTTATTTTTTTAGTTTAAAATTAGTGTACTTTAAGTATACTTGCATATACTACTTTTTGGTAAGGGATCACTTCTCTCAGTGCTGCGTCTGTTGCTTAAAAAAAATAAAGCCAAGGAAGGCGCAGTTGGCTTGCAGTCTGGGACCAGATCAGAGCCAGATGTCAGTCTGTGTAAACCTCTGAGGCTGGCGCATTCGGTCTGCAGGCAAAAACCGGATCAGAACCACACCCAGCGTGCAGCTCATTATCTCAGAATCGGGGTGGAACTGGCACACAACACCACGCCGTCTCTGACTGTTATGCGGATCTGGCGACTTGTAAACGAGCCCGGTAAGGAGTTGGCTCAGAGTTGTAAACCGCATCTGACTGTTATGCGGATCTGGCGACTTGTAAACGGATCCGGCCCAAATGTAAATGCTGTCTGGGAATAAACTGTTACATCAACCAGACTGACCTGATTTCAGCACTTGGTCACAGTAATGAGATTTTCCAGCAAACAGTCAGGCGAAACATGCAGCTCACGGTTCTTCTTCCTCTTTGTGCACCAGGCAGGGTGACGTGTTCACTGACAAGCCCCGCTCCAAACCAGTAAAAACATGCAAATGAGGTGTCTGTACTCAGAGCCATTAGTAAAGAAGATACTCATATTGAGAAGTGTACAATTCACATATTGTTAGGTAATGGTCCCGCCTTTTGCAAAATAACAAAAAGATTAGTAATAATAGCTTGACTGTAAATGAAAATTTGGGATTACAGTGTACTCTGCCTCCACATGATTTTATCTCTGATCTTATTTGATATTATCATTGTTTTGAATTGATTTTATTATTGATTTTTGTTATTTTATATTTGATTTTACTTGATTTTATCACTTGTTTTTATTTGATCATTGATTTTAGTTGCACTTTGTAGCACTTTGAGATTTTTGTTAATGAAAAGTGTGTTACAAATTAAATTCATTATTAAATTCATTATAGGATCTGAAGCCAGACTGAAAGTTTTCAAACAGGTTGTTGTTTTCCAGAAAAGATTGAAGTTGAATAAAACAATCTTTTCCAGGACCTTTGATAAAAATTATAAATGGGAAATTGGCCTGAAATTAGAGAGAGCTGTAGGATCTAAGAAGAAAAAAAAAAAACAGGGCTGATTTAGAGTGCAACACCGCATGAATTTTTCAAAAACAATTTGGAGTTAGAACAAAAAGTTGGCATATGTCTATTGACGTAAAATTTTCACATATCTTTGCCGGACCTACTCTGAGCAATACTGCAGCTGTGACTGGAAATAGTAGTAAAGCCAGACGGTACTCGACTTTGACTTGGCGTCTTTACGGGAGACATTACAACCACTCTCCCCCTGCACTGCCTACTACTACTGCAATTACTTTTCTAAAAGTGACATATTTAATACTGTTTTACCTGGTTCCTCTCGTGAAACAGAATTTTCACGAGTCTTCAGTCTTCTTTTCATTTCTCACTTCCCGCCGCGCGCCGCCACTCAGTCAGAAAGTTGTAAACAATGCTTCTTCTTCTTCTTCATGGGGTTTAATGGAGGTTGGTGCATTACCGCCACCAACTGGTAAGGACCGTGGATCACGTCACTACCGGTACATTGTGCTGCATTCAATGTTGTCGTAAAAAAGAGTTTCGCGCTCGTAATGTCCAGATGGGGTGGCAAATAGGGTGGCAAGGCTCTCTGTTGGGGTGGCAACTGCCACCCCATGCCACCCCAGTAGATCTGCCCCTGCACAGAAACCTTTTAGGTCTTGGCACACGTTTCTGTCTATGTGTACCTCTGTCTGTGTAATCTTTGTTACTGTCAGCATCTTGTTGGCTGTCAGCATCATGACCTTCAGGATGTTGACTATCAGCAATTTGTTTGCTGTCAGCATCTTTGGCAATGTTAACATTTTTGTTGTCAACAGTGTGCTCTGAGTTTTTGTAAAGGATAGTGTTGCACATCGTTCCACCAGGTTGGACAATGTTATTAGTGTCATTATCAAGGATAATGCCACACATTGTATCCGGTTGGTCAACCTCTGTAACAATCAAATCATCTAACAAACTACTTACTTCCTCTGTCTCTTCCGAACGCGGAGGTGTTGTGCCTTTATTTTGGAGCTTGTGTGACTCTTTGCATGTCTCGAACTGTTCTGTTCGAGGTGCAGGGGCAGGAGGGCCATATCTCGGGGGTTCCTGTTGGGACCAACCATTGTTCAATGGGTATCGGTGCCCATACATCCACTTCTTCCGAAGTTCACCCACTGTTAGACCTTGGGTTACACCCATTTGGTTTGATCTGAACCATTTTGGTTCTCTCAGAGAGCGAACCCCTACCTTTTGTGGTTATTTGCTCGTCTCAGATTTTTCAATCTGAGGTACATGAGGAGTAGAGCTCCTTTTAAACCAATTTGAGTCACTGTACCAGTTGGCACCAACATTTTGTTTGTTAGTCTGAAAATCCTGTTTACTCTCGCACTCTGTAGGAGAGGGAACCTCATCTATTTTCTGCGAGTGGGATTTGACCTTTTGACCTGGGTACACCTCTGAGGGTGTTTTGTATCGTGTGAGCACTTCAAAAACCTTCATAGCATATTGTTTTATTTCTTCCATGGTACTCTCATTGAAATTAGCCTTGAGGCATATACATCTGCTTAGCTTAGGCCAGAGATTTGCACTGAAAAGACGTTTAAGCTGTTCATCCTCCTCCAAGCCTGGTTCACGTATGTCACCTGAATAAGCATGGATGAGCCTGTCATAGAAAAACAGTGGATGTTCACCTGATTGTTGAAGGACATTCACAGCAGCTGAGTAGTCACCACGCTCTGAGACAGATTCTCTCACTGTGCGAGGTACAAGGGTAGCAAAACCATGGCTCGATCGAAACCATTTAAGGCCTTTTGGTTGTTGCACCTTTTTGAACGTCCATCTGTGTATTGATTTTTTTGTGAAAAATCAAGTGAGATGGTTCTTATTTTACTGTGTGCATATAAATCATTACTTTTAATGTAGCATGGAGTAAATTAAACTAACCAGCCTCCAGGATTATGTGTTTCACTGTGTTTAATAAGCATATTATTCATAGGTACCTTATTTCAGGTTTTACCCTCAATGAATTGTAAAGTTAAATACCCACCCTGTGCAATGTTAACTTTAAATAGAGCTTATGTTTAAACAACAGTTACTAACTAACCCAAGCCTGAATTTGGTTCATTCACACACACGCTTATAAAAGAGATCTGACTTAAATGCAATGTTTCACACTAAAAAATTTCCAGGATGCTGCTTCATCATGCCTTAAAAAGATGTTTTGCAGTCTCAGTGAAACTGTTTTTACTGCATTTGACAGTTATCAGTAGGGGTGTAACGAGATCTCGTTGTACGAGATCTCGCAATACTAAACTCCCGCGATATCTCTCGTTGAGAGGTAACGTTGTCTCGCGAGTCGCTAATGCTAGCGCTAGCAGAGCCCCTAGCAAGTCAGCGTCACGGACAGCATGGCTTCACCGGATGAAGTTGCTATAGAAGACGTTCCAACTATTGATGGAGGGTCCCGGTGCCGCAGACGCCTCTACGTTGATGGAGGGTCCCGGCGCTGCCGACGTTGCCCCGAATGTAAAGACACACTTGTGTAAACACCGGTGTGACCTGTGTTGCCAGATATATGCCAACAAAGTTGAACGTTCTAAGGTCTAAGGAGATTCAATCAGTAAAATGAAGACATCCGTTGAGTTTGTAATACATGTTAAACAGAATAAAAGCCTTTTTGCGGCATAAAACCGATCTTTGAAGTTTTCTTGAACTAATATTAAAATCTCGTCTCGTTCTCGCGAACTCTGTAATTTGTCTCGTCTCGTCTCGAGAGTTTTGTGTATCATTACACCCCTAGTTATCAGGATTGAAAAAGGTCTTTCAGTTTGTTATTTTAAATACATTTGTATTTAAAATAAACTAGAGAGTTTGTATGCTCAGCACAACATGAAAGATGTTACTTTAAATAAAAATCAGTGATTTTTATTAATTTGTCGACCTGTGACATGTTGAAATATGTTTTGCTATCTTTGTTTTAATTTTCGTGAAAATCAAGACAAAAGATGCTTCTTGTTTGTTATTTTAAACTTTGTGTTTAAAATAACCTGGAAAGCTTGTGTACACAGAATTACATTAAAGGTGTTCATTTTAAATAAAATGCAGACATGTCTGCATCAATTCTGTGTAAAATTTCTGCTATCTTTTAGCCAGCAGATGTTCAAAGCTTATTTCTAACTACTAGATGGCTGTAATTATTCTTTCTGGCCGCTAGTGCTCTGAGGCAAAATGGCAGCGCCCTGTTGACATTCTGTTGTTAGCTTACGAGTAGCATCTAACAAAATCGGAGTAAAAGCAACTTTTGGAAAGAGTTTGAACCTGTGCATGATAATCGCTCGAACCACGTCCTTATAAGAGACGACTCGATGTGACTAACATTGTTTGGAACAGGTTCTGTGATTTTTAAACTTTTAAAGAAAAAGCTTGGTTCCATAAACTAGTTGTAGCTTCCGGTGTCACGTGACCGCAGGTCACATGGCGATTGGTGGTTTTTACTTCAACTGCGTTAAAAGCACAATTTAAAATCTCAAAAACACAGCGATTAAACAGGTTATTGCGGTGTAACTGTATATTTAATACAGGGACGCACGAGAGTGCCGTCATCAGTCAGGGACATGGACGTGTTAGGTTTCGTTTCATGGTGTTGAGGAATAAAGCCACGTTAAGCTAGCAGCCGGACTCACGTGTATAATTTAATAACACGACATGGTGTCAGAAGTCCTGTAGCTACGTGGAGAGAAGCCTGTCAGTTTGTACGCCTGCAAGACAAAAAAGAGGACGAAATGAGCGACGGAGAAAATGCGAGCAGCGGGACGGGGCAGCCGACAGCAGCGGCACTGCAAAGAGGCGCAGTGGGCCCAGGACCATGTGCTACGTTCAACATCCAGCCGCCGGAGTCCTTAGACTTTTCAAAACCGCAAAAGTGGGACAAATGGATCAGAAGATTTGAAAGATTTCGCCTGGCAAGTAACCTAAATGCAAGTTCAGAAGAGAATCAGATAAACACGCTGATCTACTGCATGGGTGACGAGGCGGACGACATTTTACGTGGGCTAACACTGACGGCGGCCGATAGAAACACCTACAAAGGGGTACGTGACAGCTTGCAAAGATTCTTCATTGTAAAGAAAAACGTAATATATGAGCGTGCCAAGTTTAACATGCGGAAACAAAAAGAGGGAGAGTCTGTGGATTCGTTTGTCATAGTGCTATATGCGTTAGCTGAACACTGTAACTATGGGGTGTTACACGACGAGCTAATCAGAGACAGACTTGTTGTTGGACTGTTGGACAAAGGGCTCCCTGAACGCATGCAGCTGGACGCAGAACTTACGTTAGATAAAGCAGTGAGGATGGCACGTCAAAGCGAGGAAGTGAAAAAACAGCAAGCTTCGTTGCAAGGAGACTCCAAAGCACAGGCTAGCGATGCTGTTTGTGGACAGAGTCAGAGAGCACAAAAATGGCAAGTTTGCTCAAAATAAACCTCATTATGTCAAAGAGCACAACAGCAAGGGAAAAGCTTCACAGTCACAGTGTCTGAAATGTGGCAAATTTCCATCACATCCTAAACGTGACTGTCCTGCAAATGAAAGCAAATGTCACACATGTGGCAGAAAAGGGCATTATAGCCGTGTATGCAGGACACCCAAGTCAGTACATGAAGTGGAAGAAGAGGATGAAGACGCCATTTTCCTTGGCAGCATCACAACAGATCCTTGGTTGGTGAAAATTAAAATTCTCGACGAAAGAGTGACATTTAAAATCGACACAGGTGCCGATGTCACTGTTCTGCCGCACGTTGTGTTTCAGAACATATTTAAAGACAGTCCACCCATGCTCAGAAAAGCTTCTAAACCACTTTTGGGGCCAGATAGGAGTCCACTTGATGTTGTGGGCGTTGCCAGGCTGCTGCTTAAGAGAGGTGGAAAAGAAGAGATGGAGGACGTGTACATTGTTCGCCACCTGCACACTGCATTGTTGGGAAGATCTGTGAGCTGTAGGTTGGGGCTAGTTGCACGCCTAGACAGTGTTGAAATAGAGTCACTAAAACAAACCTACCCAGAACTATGCAGTGGACTTGGAGAGGTACATCAGCCATATGCCATAAAGCTAAAACCAGGGACAGAACCGTTCTCACTAAAAACACCAAGGAGGATCCCATTGCCATTGACCGACAAAGTCAGACAGGAACTGTCCCGCATGGAAAGCCTCGGTGTGATATGTAGAATTGATGAGCCAACGGACTGGTGCGCTGGCATCGTGGTGGTGCCTAAAAAGACAGGGGCCATGCGAATATGTGTGGATCTAACCAAACGTAACGAGTCAGTGCGTCGAGAGAAATTCATCCTGCCATCAGTGGAGGAAACACTTGGAAAGCTGGCGGGAGCTAACATTTTCAGTAAGCTGGATGCTAATATGGGGTTTTGGCAAATTCCCCTAACAGAAGATTCAGCAAAACTAACAACATTCATCACGCCTTTTGGACGTTTTTTCTTCAAGCGTTTACCTTTTGGCATAGCATCAGCTCCTGAGCATTTTCAGAATGCAGAATTTTCAGGATGGTGACTGAAGTCACAGAAGGGCTCGAAGGAGTGGTGTGCCACATCGATGATGTGCTGGTGTGGGGATGTCCTCAAAAGGAGCATGAAACTCGCCTGCATGCAGTTCTACAGAAAATCCAGAAGGCAGGTATCACGTTGAACATGGACAAATGTGATCTGTCTAAGACTGTTGTAAGTTTCCTAGGTCATGTGGTCTCCGCCAACGGCATCAGCCCAGATCCAGGCAAGACTGAAGCTGTGAAGAAGATGAAAGAGCCAACAACAATGAGTGAAGTACGATCCTTTCTGGGGATGGTAAACCAGATGGGCAAGTTTATTCCACAGTTGGCAGAGAGAGACAAACCCTTACGTGATCTCCTGTCGAAAAAGAACTGCTGTATGTGGGGTATCGAGCAGGCAAAAGCTTTTCGAGATCTGAAGGAGGCACTGTCATCACCACCAGTTCTAGCTATGTATGATTCTAATAGGGACTGCAAAGTCTCAGCAGATACATCATCATACGGGCTAGGAGGAGTGCTGCTTCAAACATGAGGTGAGGAGTGGAAGCCGATAGCATATATATCACGGTCTCTCACACTAACGGAGCAAAGATATGCACAAGTGGAGAAGGAGGCACTGGGTCTGACTTGGGCTTGCGAGAGATTCCAAAACTTCCTGATTGGGAAACATTTCCAACTGGAGACGGATCACAAGCCTCTTTTAAGTCTCCTGGGGTCGCAACCACTGGATTCCCTACCTCCTCGAATCCAACGTTTCAGAATGCATCTCATGCGCTATTCCTACTCTATAGCACATGTGGCAGGGAAATGTCTGTGGACAACAGATACGCTGTCACGAGCACCGGTTGAAAGAGGTGTAACACCCACAGAAAAAGAGTTGTTTGAGGACACAAACATCTACATAAATATGGTAATGAGCAATCTACCTGCGAGTACAGGTAGTCCCCGACTTATGAGCGGGTTCCGTTCCTCCGAGGCGCTCGTAAAGCGAAAATTCGTAACTTGGAACGGCCGCCACGTGTCTCGTAAGTCCGGAATTTCGCTCGTAAGTTGGAACGGTTTTGCTAGCGCGACTACAAACACTCGTTTTTCATCGAAAAACTGCTTACGAGTGCATAAAAATGATCGGAAACGTGTGTCCACATGTTTAGCTAACGAACTGTGGTGAAAAAACACAGAAAAACTTGGTATTTTTTGCGTTTTTTCCAAAAATTCGCCAGCTCGTAAGTCCGGAACCTCGTAGGTCAGAGCGCTCGTAAGTCGGGGACTACCTGTACTGCCTATTTGGAAGAACTGAAGGACCAGCTACAGAGGGACAATGTGTGTGCGCGCGTGATGCAGCTGTGCGAAGAAGGCTGGCCCACAAGCATCAATAAAGAACCAGCACTAAAGTCATACTGGGCTGAACGATCCTTCATTACAGTTCAAGATGGCCTACTGCTAAAGGGACAAAGACTCATTATTCCCTCTACAATGAGAAATGATGTTCTTGCTAAACTGCATGAAGGACATCAAGGTGTGGTTAAGTGCCGGGAGCGGGCATGGCAGTCCGTGTGGTGGCCAGGCCTCAGCCAGCAGCTGAACGACTTCGTTCTTAACTGCAGGGCATGCTGCCAGGAGAGACAGAACCCCTGATGACAACACCGTTTCCAGGGCGACCATGGCAAAAGTGAGGAGCAGATCTGTTTATGCTAGGGAGCAAGACTTACCTCCTCGTGGTGGACTACATGTCAAGGTATGTTGAGATCGCTTTTCTAAACCCCACAAGGTCTAATGATGTGATCCTCCACTTGAAGTCAATTTTTGCACGTCACGGGATCTGTGAGACTTTAGTGACTGATAATGGGCCACAGTTCTCTGGAGCAGCCTTTGCTGAGTTTGCAGAGGCCTATGGGTTCCGTCATGTGACCAGCAGCCCGAAGTACCCTCAGGGGAATGCAGAAGCTGAGCATGCAGTACAGACGGTGAAGGGACTGTTGAAAAAATCAGATGATCCGTACCTCGCTCTGCTAGCCTACAGGGTTACCCCACTCCAAAATGGATACAGTCCAGCGCAATTCCTTATGGGAAGGAGGCTCCGCACCACTGTGCCTATTTTCCCCGCATTGCTAAATCCTGCTCTTCCTGATGGAGATGCTGTTTCACAGAAAGAAGAGGAGAGAAGGAGAAAAGATGCTCGACGTTATGATCAGCGACATCAGGCACAGAATCTTAACAGACTGGCAGCTGGACAGAATGTGTAGGTGGCAGACCAAAAGGCAGCTGGTACTGTCATTGGCGGTCACACTACACCCTGCTCATATCTGGTGGAGGGATCTCATGGGATTATAAGGAGAAACCGGCGTCATCTTGTGGCCATGCAGCCTTTGCCGGAGCAGAGCACCTGTGGTGCAGCTGAACATGATCCGGGGAGTCCAAAACAACCTGTTGCAGCATCACCTGCAGCATCACCACATCTGAAGGTTCCAGAAACACCATCCACTCCTTTCAGAACCAGGTCTGGGAGAGCGGTGGTAAAACCAACCAGATTAGACTTGTAAATTTTGCAGAGTGTGCAGGACTCAAAGTAAAAAAAAAAAAGAAAGTGTTTGTTACTTTAAATGAATATGCTGTGTTCATTATTGTTTTTTTGCACTGTTTAAATGTAAATGTGCAAGCCTCAGAGTTTAGAGTTAGTACAGACAGCACAGACTTTATTTTCTGACATTCTATTGAAAATTTAGTGTTCTAAGCTAAGAGTAATTGATGTGTGTCTGTTGTGTGTGTGAGCATGGTTTGAGGTAAAGATAGGAGCAGACCTTCCAGCCACAGGGGCAGAATAATCCCCTAAGGTTCTGCAGGATCAATGGCAGTCTACCCATTGATTCTAGAAAGGGGAGATGTGGTGTAACTGTATATTTAATACAGGGACGCACGAGTGTGACGTCATCAGTCAGGGACATGGACGTGTTAGGTTTCGTTTCATGGTGTTGAGGAATAAAGCCACGTTAAGCTAGCAGCCGGACTCACGTGTATAATTTAATAACACGACAGTTATCAAAGAAATTAACGGACAAGTAAGCATGAAACTTGTCAGCACCGCGTAACTGAAGTGAAACTTGACAAGAGTGGGCCGTCCCACCGACGTGCGTCACCACTTTCAGCGTAACCGACTAATCACAGCAAAGACAAAACTTGTAGTTCTTAACCCAAGCACACATGGGTAATGTAGTCTTAATTCCTTCAACCAAACCACAACATGAGAAGACATGCGGCTTCCAAGATGGATGAAAGCTAGCTGTTAGCTTCACCTTCCGGACTCTTTACAACTTAATAAAAACGCTTCTGCACATCGTAAAAATCTGAAACGTATGGCGACAACATTTAACAGGTCCACTGAGCTTTTTCAGTAAGAAACAGCAACTTTAATCGTTGAAACAACAAAAGGACCTCGATCTTTACAGAGTCCACAGCAATTGGGTTTACCAGAACCGACAGAACCAAACATCTAACGGCCGTTTCAAACGAAATATGCGTTCTTTGCCCTGCTTGTAACGTAAAACCAACTCAGCCCAAATGTTATTTTAACTTTTAGCAATGACTCGACCGTCATTCCAATGATTTGTACACCAGCTTGTGCAATCACGTGAACCGAGCCGGAACCAGAACTGTCTCAGCTAACAAGTTTCAGAGCAGGATAAGGTGTCCTATTCTTGTCTAAAATGTAGACTACCACTCACAAGATCTCTGCAGACGTGGAAATAGCTTTTAAAATGACTCGGAGGTCATTTAACGATGAGAATACTCCAGCACGTGAAGACGTAATCCGGACCCAGTTTCACCAGAACCGCATACACATCTCACACAGCGTGACAAATCTTCATCAAAAGCATTAACTAGCGTTATAAAAGTTGATTACAGACAATTTCCCAGCTTCACATGACACAACTAGCAGTTTCTGCAGCATGAACACTTTTCCAGCCAAAAGAAATCAATCTGTCAGAGTCTAAAAATTGGACATATGCAAACATGTTTTATGAGCACAGAAATATTAATTTTAAATATTTCAGAGACCGGTACGAGGCCACCAATTGTAATAAAATATATATATAGGTCAGTTTGCTGACTTATCTATATTCTAGATGATAGATTTGAGTAGATTTTATCTGACACAAACTTACCCTCAATTAAACTGGTTCTCGTCTTTTTCAGATTAATATTCAATAAATCTGTGACTCAGTGATGAAATGTAATTGACAGGAAACGTTACTATGTTTGACTTACCAAAGGTAGAATCATTTAATAACAAATTATTAAATTACAATCAAAACATATTTACATAGATTGATTGATCAGTTTCTCCTATAACTAACTGTTTACAGATTTAAACATAGGAACAACAGAACACAAGTTAATGGGTCTTATATTAACTTATTTCTGGGGCACAAACGTACAGTTTTACTTTTAGAAATAAAGTTTAAGAGGAGAAAGTTTAGGAGGAAGAAAATTGATGTTGAAAGATGGTTGAAGTCTTATCTTGAGATATTATAACCAGAGACAGCACATCCTCTGGTCGGGTTCGGCTGGATGTCCGTACCGTGATGAACAACAACTTTTATCTTTGTGAAGATTTTCCTTTCTCGACTCAGGCAAATTAGTCAAGCCATACGCGCAAGACCTGCGGCGTTTTACAGGCGACACACGTCCATCTTGCCACGGTATCGTGAGGTCTGCTTCTGCCTCCCAGAGTAATGCCCTCAGCTCCGGTTTGGTTTTCAAGATAACAACTCACAGAAAGAGTTCACAGCTTGGAGCTGTGATACTCGAATGGTTCACAGCTGACGATGCTGTTTGAACCTTGCTGAAGACGCGGGCCCTTGACTCATGGCCGGACGTCCACAGTTTCAAACAGAGTAAGTTCATAGTTGACTCACTCCAGATTCCATTTTGCTCTCTTGCTCCATTTTGCTCTGTTTTGCTCTGACGAGCCTACAGGAAGTGTTCCTTAAGAAGGGAGTATGACCAACAGTTACGTTCAGCTCGCTCGTTGGTTTGTTTCACCAAATGAGAGAGGGGGAACGCGTGAAGATCACTCAGGATAGGAGAGAAAAATAGTACGTCAGAAGACGCAGGTGTGAACAAAACAGGGAATCTGTTTTGAGAACAGATGAGATTTGTTTTTAGAAAAGGGAGACAGAATGACAAGTTTAGTCTACGACTTGATCATAGTGTCTCTAAACATTTCCATAACAAATTATTCTGACTTGTTCTTCACTTTGGCATATTTAAAATATACCATCTTAGTAAAATCATACACATATTAAGAATATACTGTTCATATGCATAACAGGTGATGCTTTGATTCATCATATGAAGAAGTGACTAATATTCTAACAGCATAAACCACGATCAATACAGTATATTGAAGTTATTGTGTTGATTAATTCTGAATTCACACAAATTAAAGAAAGTCTTTTCTGATTTGTGTCTCTCAATTCAAAATAAATGTAATAAAATAGTGTCCACTTGTCTCCTTGAGAGCTTCAAGAAAAGTGTAACACTCAAAATTTCAGAGAGATGTGAAAAGGTGCAATTGAAGGTCAAGCATGAGGGCCTGTTCCACTACAACTGCGTGATCTATTTGGTGAACTTTATTTTCATGTAGGGGCATTCTAGCTAAAGTAATTTCCCCCTCCTCCCTTGACATACGATTCTCAAGGCCTTAACATATCTTCTGGGAGGAATTGTTTGTTTGAGTTGGTACCAGACCGGTGAAGCGTTGTCCTTGATCCATGCTTACCTTTGCTCTTTGAATCTGAGAGTCTTCGTCATCCATGTCTTCCAAAACCAGCTTTTCATGGTGGCTTTGTGCCTACTCCCCTTTGCCTACTGGGTTTGTAGTGACATTACCCAGCCATAGCTTTTTTGTTGCATCACAGTCCGTGGAGCTAACAACCATGGGCCACATGCCTTTGATGTATTCTTCATTATTCTCTTCAGGTCTTTTCTCTCTTACTAAAGTTTTAAACTTTTTGTACTCGCGATAACTATCTGCATCTTAGCTGGGGGCTTGGCATCGCTCTTCCTGCTTAGGTTCTGGGGCCAACTGAGGTGCACAGTATGACTGATTTGTCTCTGTTGGGTATGGTTCTTCCTCCTCATTGGCTGATATCTCATGTTTTAATTTATTTTCTGTTTCTTGAGCATATTTGTAAGCAGCCTTTATCATTCTTCTCAACATCACATCATGTGCTATTCCCAAATGAGCTGCACTAAACTTACTGGTCAGGGGTTGGTGGGTGGCTAGGGTAGGAAACGAGGGCATCATCAAAATGTTGGCCCACTCTCCCAAGGAAGCCTTAACAGTTAAGTCCATTGTTTCTTCCAACCTATCTGCTTACACTGATGGGAAGGCATAATGATTTTGGCCAGCTTCAGGGATATAGGTCCGACGTTCATCATTCTCTTGCACCGAACCCAAAGTTAGATCTCTGGCAGCTCTTTCTGACAGTCGGTGTACATCAAACACTTCCACCATCTTCTTTTGTCCTTTTCTTTGTCCTACTCTTAGGGGTTTTATTGTAATACCGGATTGGCTAGCTATTGAGCCCAAGCTGGCACTACCTTCATCTTCTGTGTTGTCTTATTTGGGTCTATGTCTGGGTCTCCTCGAGAGCCTTCACTGTCACTCCCTTCACTTTCTTCATTCAACGGTTGTATTCTTGCGGATGTTCTCCACCATAGTCTTTCTTCATTTCGTCCTTTGCCACTCTTCCTTTGTTTTGTGGCGGAGTCATTTGAGTTTTTTTCCAAGGGTGAGATTAGTGGTGTTTCCGGTTTCTGGGAGTCATCACTTAAGAGGTCCTCAACTTTTCTTACTCTTTGTGACTTTGACCGTTTCTCTCCGTCCTGTTTTCCTGTTTTCAGGGGTTTTGCGATTGGTTTCTTTTCTGTCCGCACCATAGCAGCCAAAACCCTCACCTTTCTGTTTTCATGCAGGTGAGCTGGGGTCACTATAACTATTTCTCTCAACGTGGTTGCAACAGGCATCCCCTTTACGTCGTTGAATTGACAGCAACACATTCAGCTATCCAGCTCTCTGTTTTTTGCAGATGATGTGGTCCTATTGGCTTCATCAGGTCGTGATCTACAGCTTTCACTGGTGCGATTTGCAGTCAAGTGTGATGCGGCCGGGATGAGGATCAGTTCCTCCAAATCTGAGGCCATGGTCTTGAGCCGGAAAAGGGTAGAGTGCTCTCTCCGGGTTGGAGAGGAGATCCTGCCTCAATTGGAGGAGTTTAAGTATCTTGGGATCTTGTTCACGAATGAGGGAAAACTGGAGCGTGAGATTGATAGGCGGATAGGTGCAGTGTCGGTATTGAAGCGGGCGCTGTACCTGTCTGTCTTGGTGAAGAGACAGCTGAGTCAAAAGGAAAAGCTCTCAATTTACAGATCGATCTACGTTCCCACCCTCATCTATGGTCATGAGCTTTGGGTTGTGACTGAAAGAACGAGATCTCGGATACAAGCGGCTGAATTGAGTTTTCTCCACAGGGTGTCTGGACTCTCCCTTAGAGATAGGGTGAGAAGCTCAGTCATCCGGGAGGGACTCAGAGTAGAGCCGCTGCTTCTCCACATCGAGAGGAGCCAGTTGAGGTGGCTCGGGCATCTGGTTAGGATGCCTCCTGGACGCCTCCCTGGTGAGGTGTTCCGGGCATGTCCCACCGGGAGGAGACCCAGAGGAAGACCCAGGACACGCTGGAGGGACTATGTTTCTCGGCTGGCCTGGGAACGCCTTGGGATTCCCCCGGAGGAGCTGCTCCAAGTGGCTGGGGAGAGAGAAGTCTGGGCCTCCTTACTAAAGGGCCAGGCATAGCTCCGCGCTGGTCCGAGCACCGCGCCACGCAGTGTAAGCGCCGCGGCACAAGCCTTTGAACGCGGGCGTGAACGCGCAAAGCTCAAATTTTACGACCGCCTATGCGTGCGCGTTGTCTCACAATAAACTGCCCTGCACCGGACTGTTTTGTATGAGACACAAATGTATTAAATATCCCTTCTTCATCGCTGAGCTGGACTTTTCTTTTGTTTTTTCGCCAAAAGTCAAGTGATTGCTTGAAGCGGTCACCATTCGCTTCCTCCTCCGATGAGGAGGAATGAATGAACTTGTCACAAGTGAACTAAACTCCTGTCCAATGTGGCTGAGCGATTTTCTAATATTTCCTGGTGGGCTGTGGGCTGCAGGAGCAGCGTTCCCTGTTTTTATTTTATTTTTTAAAAACTTTTTATTAACATATAAACACAGAAAAACGCTGCGCAACATGTGGCTTTTCTCACCACCTAGACCTGTCAATCATTTCAGTAGGCGTGTCAGCAAATGACCAATCAGCGACCTCAGTTTGTCCTGTAGGTAAACTCTTCGCGCGCAGCTGCTCACGCAGAGCTCTGCTGTGAACAGCCTGCGTGCAGCACGTGCGCGTCGAGCGGCGCTGGCAACAATGCAGAGCTCTGCCTTGCCCTTTAGGCTGCTACACTCGCGACCCGACCCCGGATAAGTGGAAGAAAATCGATGGATGGATGGAAAAAAAAGTCCTTCCCCCATTCCATATGAAAATTGTATTTTTTTTTCTTCTTTCTTGGTCCAGTTTTCAAACTCATTTTATACACTTTCTTAAGTTTAGATTAGAAGAAATAAACTGGGGGCTATTACTAGTAGACTCATTTGTTTTTAGCGCGGTTGAATGCACATGCGTGGTGATGTATGCATCAGAAAATATCTGTCTCAAATTGGCTAACCTGTATGTCAGTCAAATGACAAACTGCATAGTGAAGATGGTTTGATAGGCTATGCTGTTGAAGATTTTCAGTCATCCAGGACATGATAAATTCAAAAAAACTTTCAATACAAAAACAACTGGACTTTATTTGTAACAGAAGTCGTTTCGCTCTTCATCCGAGGAGCTTTTTCAATTCAAAGAGCACAGAGTGTGAGTTTCAGGTTATAAAGGCTGAGTGAGATAAGATATACACATACATATTTAGATTGACAAATCACACCTCACACCTTAAACATTAGGTGTTTCTTAGGGTCTTTGTTAATCTAATTAACAGATTAGGCTCCTCTTTTCCCATCAGGTGTGAAAACTGGGAATCAGTCGTAAAGCTGAATTATAAATTTTTGAAAGTTGAAAGGAGGGGGCCTTAGGCCCTGTTTACACGGACACTGTGTGGGGGAAACGTAACTTTTGGGCATGTTAATTAGTTTAAAAGTTTTGCGTTGACACGGATCTGACATGGATCTGCTCGAATCTCCCCCCTCCCTCATGCCCCCCCGCTTACACCCACTGCGCATGCGTCCTGCTGAACCTTCACCCACTGCGCATGTGTGCTGCGTCACTCTGCTGGCAGTCTGCTAGTTTCTTTTGTGCTAAAAGCTGAGCTAACAACAACAAGTTAAAGCTGGATTTTGGATAAGAGTCGACAGATTTGACACCAAGCGGGACTCTTTTCATCTAACAAGCTGCACCAGTTGCTGACTGTGGACCAGAACCGAGTCGATGAGGATGAAGTCTGACTTTACTCCGTGATAAACAGCTGACTTACAGCAGGTAAATCAACGTTCTTAATATAATGTTTGCTTGTGTTTACTTTGATCACACAACAACAGAGTTTTTATTTATTTATTTCTGCCAGGTGCAGAAGCTGTCGACTCGTTCCAACAAACAGGCAGACGGTTCGGCGGTTCTGATGGGTCCAGATGAACACACAGCAAGAGTCCAGTTCATTAACGTAGTTACAGTTCGGTTCACGTGTTTTTAATATTGTTCAGTTTAATTCTCAGTGTTTGTGTTGTAAAATTTGTGCTGCTGAATAAATAAATAAAAAATAAACCTGGTGTCTTCATTTTCACAGCACGTTACGCACTGTTTAAAAAATGTAACGAGTCCAGATAGATACTGTACAGTTCAGATAAATTTAAACATCTCCCACGCCAACATAAATACTGTTTATTATTGTTAAACTGTTATATTTTGCAACGTGACACGTGAAATGTCAGCCTGCCCCGCGCATGCGGGCTGCGCGCATGTGGTTGACACAAAAGATCAGCAGGAGATGTTTACATTATCAGCGGGGGTGCAGCGAAAAAGTTCCACTTTGGGAGCAGGCTCAGAAAACTATCGGTGTCATAGAGGGGGGCCAGCGGTGTCGTGTAGGCGATAAGCAAAGTCGCAAAGAGAAAGTAGCGGTTACACTCAAAATACGCGCCGTGTAAACTGGCCCTAAGATTTCAACTTTCAAAAACGTATAATGTGGCTTAAGGACTGATTCCCAGCCAGCTTTCACACCTGATCTCCAGCATTTAACTGATGCAAATATATTAAGTGGTATTTTGATGACTGATCTAAGTGATCATTTACCAGTTTTTTACAATTTACAATAAAGAGGTTATAATTCCATATATAACTGTAGAGAAGAAAACAATAATAAATACATCAATTAAAGCATTAAATAGACTAAAAAATGATCTAACAAAACAAAATTGGAGCGATGTCTATGTTGAAGATGTGAACAAAGCATATGATGAGTTTATGAACATTTTAAATGTGTTGTATAAGAAAAATTGTGT
>JBBPBX010003256.1:4010-41782 GCA_038048925.1 Garcialebias charrua | reverse complement strand
TTTTTTTTTTTTTTTTACTTTAATTTTTATTAACATTTTCAATAGAAAAATAACATTCCAAGGATATATCACTGACTTTTTCCAGATTATAGTAGCCTAAGCAGGCCTCTCATTACAATAATTCCCAAAAACAACAATAAAGGGGTGCACACACTCATACAACAATAACTATGAAAAAAAATGTATATATATAAAAAATATATAATAATAAAAATAAAATAAATCTTGGTCATAGGTGTCTATGGTCTACAAATGTCACTGTTAATGACATTGAGTTTCCTCATATCTTTTCTTGGGTTTTGTACTGTGTCCATTTTTTCCACTTATTCAAAAAAACGTCTTCTTTTAGTCTAAGAATGTAGGTCATTCGCTCCATCTCATAAATTTCACTAACAATATTCAGCCATTGTTGTACGGAGGGAGCAGTTATCTGGTACCAGTTTCTTGTTATAGCTTTTTTACATGCAATTAACAGGATCTTAATCAAGTACATATCTTCATATAATACACATTTTTTTACATTTCCAAGATACATTGTTTTAAAATCTTTTGATAATGAGTATCCCAAAATAACTCTGATTGTAGTATTCACATTTTGCCAATATGAATCTAATTTTGGACACTCCCAGAATATATGTGTATGGTTTGCTTCTAAAATTCCACATATTCTCCAACACGGTAAATGAGATTTGGTTTGTTTACTCTTTATCTTGGGTGTAATGAAGAACCTAATGAGGTTTTTCCATCCAAACTCTCTCCAAAGTCTAGAGTTTGTTGTTGTGCTCTGATTTATACATATATCCCGCCATTCTTCAGATGATATTTCAATTTTAGATTCTTTCTCCCAGTTAGTTTTTATATATATGGTTGATGTTGATGTGTCTTCCCTCAGAGTTTTATATAGTGATGTTATTTCTTTGTATTGAATTCCTTTGTAGGTTTTAATCACCCAGCCAAGTACACCATATGATGTTTGAGAGCATTGTATTTCTCTCAAAAAATAGTCTCTCAGCTGCAAATATAGAAAGAAGTCTGTTTTTTCCAGTTGATATTTCCCTCTTAATTCTTCAAAACTCATCATCTTACCACCATCATCTACCCGTCTGCATTCTGGGACCCTAAACAGCTTTGATGAAGTTGTTCAGAGAGAGGTGGAGGCCATCATCAAGAAAATGAAGCCTTCACCCTGCGCCCTGGATCCCTTCCCCTTGTCTCTCATAAAATCCAATCACTCTGCAATAAGCCCACTAATCACTCAAATAATAAATCAGTCTCTACAATCTGGTCATGTTCGACTGTCTCTAAAAACTGCCATCATTGGGCCTCTTCTGAAAAAAATCTAATTTGGATCCCGACATTTTTTCTAATTACCGTCCAATTTCACACCTCCCTTTTCTGTCTAAAGTGCTGGAAAAGCAGTTGCTGCTCAGCTGCAGGACCACCTACAGCAACACTCTCTGTATGAGAAGTTCCAGTCTGGATTCAGAGCAGCTCACAGTACTGAGACTGCATTGCTGAGAGTTACCAATGATGTCCTCATGGCTGCTGACACTGGTTCTCCCTCCATCCTTGTCCTCCTTGACCTCACTGCAGCCTTCGACACTGTGGACCATAGTATCCTCCTCCACCGTCTTCATGTGGAGGTCGGTCTCTGTGACACTGTCCTGGACTGGTTCAAATCTTTCCTCTCCAATAGGCTGGAATGTGTTAGTCTTGGCAACGCCACGTCCCAGACAGTCTGTGTCTCCTGTGGTGTCCCTCAGGGGTCAGTTCTGGGGCCCCTGCTGTTTTCCCTTTACATGCTGCCTTTAGGTCAAATTATTAATCAGTTCAACATTTCTTTTCACTGTTATGCCGACGATACACAGCTTTACATCAGGACTGGAGCATCCTCATCTTCCACCTTGTCATCTCCATCTTCACTCACTGCCCTCTCTGCCTGCCTGGAGGAAATAAGGGCATGGATGAATCAGAACTTTCTTCAATTAAACTGCTCCAAGACTGAGGCCATACTGATTGGCACCCCTCACCAGGTACAAACATCTACTATAACAACAATTTCCTTTTCTGGACAAGACATCCCCCTCTCCACCTCTGTTACAAATCTTGGAATAAAAATGGACTCTCATCTTACATTTGAAAATCACATTAAGCTTCTGTTTAAAACTTGCTTCTTCCATCTTCGAAACATCTCCAGACTTCGCCCATCCCTAACTTTTTCCGATGCTGAGAAACTCGTCCATGCTTTTGTCTCCTCCAGGCTCGACTACTGCAACTCCCTGTTTATTGGAATCCCTGGCAAATACCTTCAGAAGCTTCAATATATTCAAAACAGTGCCGCAAGGATTTTATTGAGAGCTCATAAATTTGAACATATTACACCTATTCTCCATAACCTTCATTGGCTTCCTGTCACCTACAGAATTCAGTACAAAACTGCTCTCATTACACACCAATGCTTACACGGAACTTGGAGCCGTACACAGAGGTGTGGGGGTGAACTGTACACACTCTCTATGACAAGACAAGTTTTCTTTTTCTACTTTACAGAAGATTGAAGCCACGAGATCCATCCAGAGATAAGTTTGTACACCTGGGTCCAGTCTCAGATCGTACACCTGGGTCCAGTCTCAGATCGTACACCTGGGTCCAGTCGCAGATCTACACCTGGGTCCAGTCTCAGATCTACACTTTGGATTCCTGTGGAGTTGGCTGAAATCGGACGGTTCCACATGAAGAGAAATCTGTTCAGTTTGCTGGTCTCCATCATTGCTTGTTGAATTGGTTTTGATCTTTATTTTGTGCCAATTCATTTTCATTAAGACAACACCACCCACAGTTGTCATATTGTACACTATTCAGTTTCAACTGTTTTAAATGTATAATTATAGCTTTTATTCTGAACTTTGTCAGTCTCCTGGGTGATCAAAACTTATAAGCAAAATGAATGTTTTTTTGCTTTGCACATGTGAATAAAAACACTGGCCTAAGAACAATCGGGACCTTCAGTTTTTATTTATGTGTATTACAATGAGTAGTATGGGTGACATCACAATGAAACTACTTCACATTATTAGACATTGAACAGTGTATTTTAATTATTGAAATAACAACAAAAAGAACAAATGTAAATGAACAGCAGATTTATTTATAGAAGATTTTAACTGGTTTGTTGCTGTGTGTACGACTGCACAAAACTTCTGGACGAAGTCGAGTTTCCATCCATGTCCTGGGAGTCTGCTGGTGATTGAAGATTCGACCGGACAGAGTACAGTACCTTAACACAGAAATGTTTAGATATGGAGTAAATAATTTCTATGTTTCTCTATTGTATATAATATACTGTATATATATTATCTGACCAAGATGGCCGCGCTCAGACCAGTAGCAGCTTCATGGGCTCCCAGAACATCCCCAGTTTTTAGTAGTTTTAATAGTGTTTTTGTACCTGACTCTGCGCGTTTTTTGCGGGTGAATTATAGCCGAACTGAGCTGTTGAGAATTGGAGCGGATTTACCACAAGGCACAGCTGAAATCAGCAACGAACTCAAATCAGAGCTCGGAAGATTGGATCTGCTTAGATCATCTTTCTGGAAGCAGATGCGCGGAGGAAAGAAAAGAAAGCGGTGCTCTCGAGGGAAAAAACGTGGCTGTCGAGCAGGAATAATGACGAGACTACGAGCAGACGCTAAAACCGGTAAACCCCCGATGCCGGCTTTATTTCTGTCCAATGTGCGTTCGCTCGACAACAAGATGGACCTGCTTCGTCTGAGAGTAACAACGTCGGAGGAGATGAGGAGATGTTCGGTGCTTTGTCTCACGGAAACATGGATCAATGAAGACACTCCTGACTCTGTTTACGAGTTGGATAATAAACTATTTTTCAGAACGGACCGGTGCATCGAGACTACGGGGAAAACGCGAGGTGGAGGTGTCTGCATTTACGTTAACAAAGACTGGTGCACGAACTGTGCCGTTATCAGCAGGATCTGCTCAGCTGCTGTGGAGCTTTTAACAATAAGATGTAGGCCACATTACCTCCCCCGCGACTATTCAGCGATAATAATAAGCAATGTTTACATACCCCCCGATGCTAATGCTAAAGTCGCCCAGGAAGAAATTCATGAGTTACTCACCTCGCTGCAGTGTAAATATCCTGAGGGGTTTTTCATTGTTTCCGGGGACTTCAATCACGTGGATTTACGTGTCATCCTTCCAACCTTCAATCAGCACGTTTTCACAGAAACACGAGGAAATAAGACATTAGACCAGGTCTACACGAATGTGAAGGGGGCGTACACGGCGAAGCCACGCCCACCGATCGGGGCTTCCGACCATCGCTCCCTGCTATTGGTCCCTAGACAGCTCCCCCCACTCCGACGTTCGATGCCAGAACAAAGAGTGATAACATCGTGGCGCCAAGATAGTTCCCCCATGCTAAGAGACTGCTTTGAAAACACAAACTGGTCTGTCTTCAAAGAGGCAGCTACGAATGGAAATTCAATTGACCTGGAGCTTTATGCTTCCTCTGTCCTGGGTTACATCAGTACATGTGCTGAAAATGTATCCATAAGAAAGTGTGTTAAATTTTACCCCAATCAAAAACCCTGGCTAAATAAGGATGTCCGCACCCTGCTGGCAGCCAGGGACACTGCATTCAAGTCTAAAGATACTGAGGAGTTGAGAAAGTGCAGGAGAGAACTGGATGATGGCATAAAGAAGGCCAAAGCCGCGTATGCACAGAGGATCGAGGGACAGTTCACCTCACATGATCCTAGGAGCATGTGGCAGGGCATCAAATGCTTAACAGACTACAAGGGCAAAAGCAAACAATGCCCCAGGGACCCATCCCTGCCTGATGCCCTCAATAAGTTTTATGCACGTTTTGATGATCCAAACAGACCAACTAGCACCAGACTCACCTCATCACCAGACGAGGAGCACCTCAAAGTGACCGCAGCAGAAGTGAGAGGCAGTCTCAGAAGGATCAACCCTCATAAAGCTACGGGTCCAGACAACATCCCAGGGAAAGTTCTGAAGGAATGTGCGGACCAGCTCTGTGAGGTGCTGGCTGACATCTTCACCACCTCACTTGCACTGGAGTCAGTTCCCACCTGCCTGAAGACCGCCACCATCATCCCAGTCCCAAAAAGCTCCACAGTGACTGGTCTGAATGACTACAGACCGGTGGCTCTCACCCCGATAGTCGCTAAATGTTTTGAGAAACTGGTCATGTCCCACATCAAGACAGCCGTCAACATCAACGAGGACCCTCATCAATATGCATACCGTGAGAACCGATCAACAGAGGACGCCATCTCCTCCGTGGTCCACACTGCTCTCACCCACCTGGATCAGAAGGACTCATACGTGCGTCTGCTCTTTGTGGACTTCACATCTGCCTTCAACACCATGATCCCCCAAACTCTGATAGACAAACTATCCACACTTGGACTAAGCCCCTCTATTTGTAACTGGGTCTTAGACTTCTTAACAGACAGACCACAGTCCGTGAAGATCCACAACTTCTCCTCCTCCACCATCACCCTCAGCACTGGCTCTCCTCAGGGATGTGTGCTGAGCCCTCTTCTGTTCACTCTGCTCACATATGATTGTACAGCCACACATCCAGGCTGTCATATTGTTAAGTTTGCAGATGATACAGCTGTGGTGGGATGCATCACAGATAATGATGAATCCAGCTACAGACAGGAGGTGGAACATCTGGAGAGCTGGTGCAAAGAGAACAACCTTCACATGAATGTGAAGAAGACGAAGGAGATGATTGTGGACTTCAGAAGGAACAAACACACCCACACCCCACTGTATATAGGTGGATCTGCGGTGGAGGTGGTCTCCAGCTACAAATACCTGGGTGTACACATGAATGATAACCTCAGCTGGAGCAACAACACCACCAGCCTGATCAAGAAAGGTCATCAGAGACTCTACTTCCTCAGACGGCTGAGACGAGCCGGTCTGAGAAGCCCAGTCCTCACCTCGTTCTACAGGTGTGCAGTGGAGAGCGTCCTGTGCTCCAGCATCAACGTGTGGCATGGAGGCTGCACAGTTGCAGAGAGAAAAGCTCTGCAGAGAGTGGTGAAGGCTGCACAGAAGTCTGTGGGAGTCAGTCTCCCCACCATCACAGACATTTACACCTCCAGATGCAGAAAAAGAGCCACCTGCATCATGAAAGACCTCACTCACCCAGCACACTCACTCTTTGCACCACTCCCCTCGGGACGGAGGTTGAGGAGCATCAAATGTAGAACCACTAGACTGAGAAACAGCTTCTACCCTGAGGCTGTCAGACTCATGAATAAATAAATAATAAGAATAAACACTGCAAAATGTCACATCATACTGATACTGATCTGTTTCTTGTTGCTGCGTTCATCTGTGACCATCTGCTCATGTTCGTGCTGCTGTTTATAATGATGTTTTTCTACTACATTAGGGCTTAGTGTATTACTAGCTGATGTGATGTCTCTCTTAGTTAATCCTAGATGTTATTATTGTATTTCTCTTGCATTTGTTGTTGGATGTAACTGGGACCCTGTGTACATAATCTCGTTTTCAACACATGTACTACATGCGGTGCAAATGACAATAAATTCTCTCTGACTCTGATATATACTCAACACCATGAATGTTTTTGTTGAAAAGCTTATGTAATAGTGTATGTATGAGATCAACTGAAAAATTACTTCTTTTTTTGTTTTATTCAACCACAATGTAACAGGTTCTTCTTTAAATGGCAACACATGGTTTTCTCAAAACAATGAACATATTTCATATTATCTTGTCTTTGAATATTGCAGAAAATATATAACTACTTTATCATCAACTTGTTAATTAAACAGCATGTGTTTCAACTTTGTACATTTCAATTGTGACATTTTCAACAAATTTTATATTAAATGTATGCTTCCATTCACAGCACAGACTTGAACTCTGACTATTAATGTCTGGCTGTGATCTAAATATTCTGATATAAGTGATGTACCTTCCACAGTGTCCAGTCAGCCTGTCCGTGAGCAGTGAGATGAGACGTGATCTATGCTTCAGCTGTCACTGCTCAGTGACAGCTGAAGCATAGATCACGTCTTATCTACGCAGCTTCTTAAAACATCCTTGGAATCTATCCATCCTCTTATGTGCTTCCATTTACGTGAGGTAAAGGAAACTTTTGTGTAAATAAATAAATCACTAGCAAGTATGTTTCCCCAGAAACGTAAACAAGAGCGCGGGACCGCGACCAGAAGTACACTCCCGGCTTCCACTATGAATTATGGGTAGTGCCGCGAAAACGAAAATAAGGTGGATATATACTGGAGCCTTTAGAAAGTAGATGCCAGGTTATGATATAAACTGATTAAACTGTCTCAACACTTCTAAACAAATACTGAAAGATCATTCTGACCTGTCTTTCGATTTAAACAGTCTTTGATTATCAAAATATTGAACATAATAATTATAATACAATAACACAAGGTTATTCTTCAATTATTTGAATTAGAACAAAAATAAAAAGTCTCTTGGTGAGATAATTTGTGTCCTGGATTCAAATTAATGGAATAAACAGTGTTCATGTCCTCTCTTGAAGGTTTTCCAAGAAAGAGGTGTCTCACTGACAGTTTTCAGAGAAAAGAGGTTTACCACTACAAGATGATAGTGATTTATTTCATAAAAGTAATGGCGATTTGAAAGCAACATGGCGAATAATGAACAGTGTTCTGAAAAAACAATGTAAAAACGGGTTTTTCACAGTATCTTGTAAAAAATAATGAGGAAATCCATGATGAAAATAAAATCGTAAATGGATTTAATAATTATTTTGTGAATGTTGAACCAAGCCTTGCAACTACAATACCTAAAGTGGATTAAAAATGTCAGCCATTTAATTAAAGGTTGTGTAAACAGTATTTTTCTAAATGGAACAGACAAAGAAGAAATAATGAATGTAGTAAAAAGAATTACAGACAAAATATCAAAAGACTGAGCAGACATGGGTATGATGTTTGTAAAAGACATAATGAGTGTTGAGCTGTTTACATATACAGTATTTTCTGGTGTATAGGTCGCATTGTCCAATTATCAGATTGGAAAAATCCCTAGATAGGTCGCACCTACGTTTAGCTCTGCTGCAAATGTCTGCCACAGGAGCACACAGCAAGGCTTTTAAGAAGATTAACACTTAAAAACAATTATTTTTTTGATAAAAATTATAGCAAATATTTGTCTGAGCTGAAATTTTCCTTAATAAATGAACGTAATTGTGAAATGAGCTGGATTTAAATTTGTTTCACCGAAAGTGATAACAAGCCATATATAGGTTGCACCTGAGTATAGGTCGCAGGCCTTGAAAAAACCATAAAAGGTGCGACCTATACACTGGAAAATACGGTACATGTAATTTGTCATTTTCAACAGGAATATTCCCAGATAGAATGAAAGTAGCTAAGATAGTTTCTCTTTATAAAAAATGGTGATTAATGTGTGTTTAACAATTACAGACCAATATCCTTGTTTCCACAATTCACAAAAATTCTAGAAAAATTATTTGTGATTAGATTAGACCAATTCATTGATAAACAAAATATTCTAAGTAACAGTCAGTATGGGTTTAGAGCAAAAACTCTACATCTATGGCTCTTATGGAGTTGATGGGACAAATAACTACTGCTGTAGACCAAAAGCAATATTGTTTAAGTATATTTATTGATTAAAAAAAGCATTTGATACAATTGATCACACCATTCTCTTAGATAAATTAAATAAATATGGTATTAGAGGACCAGCGTTGCAGTGGGTATGTAGCTATTTGAATGACAGAAAACAGTTTGTACAAATAGATTATGTAAAATCTAACCTCTGCAAAACCTCTTTGGGGAAACTGTTTAGATCCTGTTTTCCATGTAATCCAGGTTCCTTTTGTTTGTGTAGGGATGACGCCCCCTGGTGTTTTTTTTTAATTAAAAAAACAAGTACATGTACAAAAAAAACTTACAATGTCAAACATGGCTCGAGACTTAAGGCATGCATAGCACAAAAGAGAATAAAGGCACATAAACAAAAACAAAAATGTGTTTTGGGCCGCTTACAACAGAAATTCGTTACAGATTGATTTAGTTTTTAAAGCTTTTGCATTAGTACAGTACTTTAAAGTAGCTAAGTAAGAGGAAATATAATTAGAAAACACTATAAATCTAGGTTTTAGCAAGGAGAATTTACAACTGTGGATGTAAAATTTGGCTAAGAGTAGTATTAAATTTACAACAAAAACTTTCTTACTTGAAATATTTGGACAAAAGAAACCAAACAGTATAATTTTAGCGTCAAATGGTAGGTCAATTTCTAACTTTCTATTTACATACATGAAAATGTCTTTCCAGAACACCTGAGTATGAGAACAGTCCCAGAAGAGATGGATGATGGTCTCCTCAGAGCTGTGGCAGAGTGAACACATTGGGTCTACGTTTGGACGGTACTTGGAGATTATATAGTTTACAGGATAACATTTATGCAGAATCTTTAGGGACACTTCTCAAATCTTATTAGTTATAAAGTATTTTCTAGGTAACAACCAAACATCTTTCCAACAGATATCATTAAATAAATTATACCAGAAGAATATAGAAGCAGGTTTACTAATACTTTCTCTAATTATTAATTCTCTAATACATTTGTTTTTTGTTTTTTTGGAATAACAAAGCCATTTGTTTTAAACATAATCTATTTTCTTTAAAAATTGGTTTGACAGAGGAATAGTTCATGTACATCAGTTATTCAACAAAGACGGCAACACTTACTCTTAAGCCCGATGCAGAGCTCAGCATCCTCCCTAGACGCCACACACGGCGCATTCTGTGCACGCCTGTTCAGCGGGCAGAGCTCTGCTTTCTTCTCACGTTCTCTGTGAGCAGCTGCACGCGGAGGGGGACTGAACTGAAGCCCGATGCAGAGCTCAGCGTCCTCCCTAGACGCCACACACGGCGCATTCTGTGCGCGTCTGTTCACCGGGCAGAGCTCTGCTTTCTTCTCACGTTCTCTGTGAGCAGCTGCACGCGGAGGGGGACTGAACTGAGGTCGCTGATTGGTCAGACACCGCGCATCGCGTACGCGCTCGTAAAATTGGAGCTTGGCGCGTTCGCGTGAACGTTCAAAGGGCTTGTGCAGCGGCGCACGCACGGCGCTCACACAGCGGGGCGCCGCGCTCGCTCGAGCGCGGAGCTCTGCCCCAGCCTTTACAGTGAATTTTTAACTACGTATTACTTTCCAGTACTACCAAAAGAATTTGCAATTGTCTTTGATGCCATCTGGTGTGAAAATGTTAATGTCAAATCCTGTACAAAACAGCACGAACTATTTTAACGCCCTCTGGTGGTTTTATTTTTTTATTTTTATTTTTTTATAAAAGAAACAAGTACAAAAAAAACTTACAATGTCAAACATGGCTCGAGACTTAAAGCTGGGGTATGTAAGATTGTAATGTAGTCTGTAACTTTTCAAACAATATATTTTTAACATATTTCTTCACTCTGTCACTATCTACTGACAAACTGATGTTAGACAAAGTAATCTCTGAAAAAAACTATAGTCCCCTTGCTTCTCTATCAGCATTTATAAAAACACTAAAAACACAGAGTGACCAGGACAATGACAGCCAATAAAAACAGAGTTTGTAACCAGCCAATTAAAAACAGAGCTTGAATTTGAATCAGCCAATAAAAACAGAGCTTGAATTTGAATCTCAGCAGAGCCTCCCCCTCAGAGCCATATATGGCTCTGAGGGGGAGGGATCAGAATGCTTTGCCTGTTGAAATTTTTTCTAAGTTCTGCACTCTACAGAAAGTTACACATAGCACCTTTAAGGCATGCATAGCACAAAAGAGAATAAAGGCACATAAACAAAAACAAAAATGTGTTTTGGGCAGCTTACAACAGAAACAACAGCTTACAATAGAAATTCGTTACAGATTGTTTTAGTTTTTAAAGCTTTGGCATTAGTACAGTACTTTAAAGTAGCTAAGTAAGAGGAAATATAATTAGAAAACACTATAAATCTAGGTTTTAGCAAGGAGAATTTACAACTGTGGATGTAAAATTTGGCTAAGAGTAGTATTAAATTTACAACAAAAACTTTCTTACTTGAAATGTTTGGACAAAAGAAACCATAGCGTCAAATGGTAGGTCAATTTCTAACTTTCTATTTACATACATGAAAATGTCTTTCCAGAACACGCCCTCTGGTGTTTTTTATTTTTTTTTATTTTTTTTATTTATAAAAGAAACAAGTACAAAAAAAACTTACAATGTCAAACATGGCTCGAGACTTAAGGCATGCATAGCACAAAAGAGAATAAAGGCACATAAACAAAAACAAAAATGTGTCTTGGGCAGCTTACAACAGAAATTCGTTACAGATTGTTTTAGTTTTTAAAGCTTTGGCATTAGTACAGTACTTTAAAGTAGCTAAGTAAGAGGAAATATAATTAGAAAACACTATAAATCTAGGTTTTAGCAAGGAGAATTTACAACTGTGGATGTAAAATTTGGCTAAGAGTAGTATTAAATTTACAACAAAAACTTTCTTACTTGAAATATTTGGACAAAAGAAACCAAACAGTATAATTTTAGCGTCAAATGGTAGGTCAATTTCTAACTTTCTATTTACATACATGAAAATGTCTTTCCAGAACACCTGAGTATGAGAACAGTCCCAGAAGAGATGGATGATAGTCTCCTCAGAGCTGTGGCAGAGTGAACACATTGGGTCTACGTTTGGACGGTACTTGGAGATTATATAGTTTACAGGATAACATTTATGCAGAATCTTTAGGGATACTTCTCGAATCTTATTAGTTATAAAGTATTTTCTAGGTAACAACCAAACATCTTTCCAACAGATATCATTAAATAAATTATCCCAGAAGAATATAGAAGCAGGTTTACTAATACATTCTCTAATTATTAATTCTCTAATACATTTGTTATTTGTTTTTTCACTTAAAAAAGGGTCAGAGTTACCAATGAATAATTCTTCAGTTAAATAGTTCGTGCTGTTTTGTACAGGATTTGACATCAACATTTTTACACCAGATGGAATTGCATCAAAGACAATTGCAAATTCTTTTGGTAGTACTGGAAAGTTATACGTAGTTAAAAATTCACTGTAAGAGTAAGTGTTGCCGTCTTTGTTGAATAACTGATGTACATGAACTATTCCTCTGTCAAACCAATTTTTAAAGAAAATAGATTTATGTTTAAAACAAATGTCTTTGTTATTCCAAATATAGTATTTGTGTGGAGAGAAATTGTGTTTGTGAACCAGAGTCCAGCACAAAAACAGCTGTTTGTGGAAGTTGGAGAGTTTGATCGGAATTTTGTCAATGTTGTAATTACACCTTAAAATAAAAGACAAACCACCCAATGCTTCAAATACATGTGTTGAAATGAAGTTCCACAAAGAGTTTGGATTTAAGAGATATCTTTTGATCCATTTAATTTTAAAGGAGGAGTTTAGAGTCTGTAAGTCTAATACATTAAACCCACCAGAGCACAGCTTATTTATCATTACATTTTTTCGGATTAGATGAACCTTTTTTTTCCAAATAAAATCAAACAATGTTTTATCCACTTTTGAAATGATGTCCTTGGGAACCTCCAAGGCAGAAGTCGCATAAACCAAACTGGAGAGACCTTCAGCCTTAGAAAGTAATACACGACCGGAGATGGATAAATCTCTCTGTACCCATAAATTGAATTTTTTTTGAATTACAGTAACAAGGGGATTAAAGTTATCACTTAATCTTTGGTCCTCCTCTTTTATAATATAGATACCAAGATATTTAACTTTGTGTTTTACTGGGATTCCTGAGATCTCTGTGTCATGACATGTTTTAATAGGGAGTAATTCACATTTAATTCACATTCACATTAATTCACTGTAATTCACATTCACACGCCCTCTGGTGGTGGCTGCTGGTAAATATGTGGACGTGACGTCACAAACTAGGCCTCTTTGTTTTCCTTCTTGAAGAGAAGCTACGTCTGGATTTAGCTCCGTGATGTATTTCAATTACTGATGAAAAAGACTTCTCGTGAGTCAAATACTTTATTCTGTGATTTAGTTCCAAGCTGCTGCTGCCAGAGGCTTGTAACACTGCAGCTTCTTGTCTGTGGAGAGTAAGTTAGTTCACTCTGTTAGCATCTGTAGCTGTTAGCATCTGTAGCTGTTAGCATCTGTAGCTGTTAACATCTGTAGCTGTTAACATCTGCAGCTGTTAGCGTCTGTCGTTGTTAACATGTGTAGCTGTTAACATCTGTAGTGGTTAGCATGTGTAGCTGTTAGCATGTGTAGCTGTTAGCATGTGAAGCTGTTAGCATCTGTAGCTGTTAGCATCTGTAGCTGTTAACATCTGTAACTGTTAACATCTGCAGCTGTTAGCGTCTGTCGTTGTTAACATGTGTAGCTGTTAGCATGTGTAGCTGTTAGCATGTGTAGATGTTAGCATGTGTAGCTGTTATCATGTGTAGCTGTTAGCATGTGTAGCTGTTAGCATGTGTAGCTGTTATCATGTGTAGCTGTTAGCATGTGTAGCTGTTAGCAGCTACGTCTCGTTGTCACGTGCTTGGATAATCTAGTCTCGTGACTGTGTGTGTGTTTTTCTCTAGGAGCAGGAGCTTCACGTCAGACCTCCACCAACCACATGTTTGTTCTCTAACAGGTATGGTTGTAATTTCTTTCAAAATAAAAGCTGATGTGTGTCTCCTGTTGGTACAAACTCTGTACATAAAACACATGTTAGCACTGGAAGCTGTAATATGGGACCAACATTCCTGCTCAGCTGTTTCCACTAAAAGTTTGAATGTCGCCCCCATATCCAAAGAGTAGAGAACTTTTTGTGTTGCTAAGTTAAATTAATAAAAAACTTCAATGTGTTTTTCATGTTTTGACTCTAGATGAGCAGCACAGTGGTGCAGTGGGTAGAGTTGCTCCTCTCAGAGAGCAGGTTTTCTTTAGTTTTAGCAGGTCACTTTCGTAAATGAGCCCATGAGGTTCAAAAGATTTACCTGACTAAATAAAGGTTGAATGAAAGGTTACACCAGTTCAAAAGCCTGGCCTGTATGAGGTTCCATTAGTGCCAAAAATTATGTTTATGTGTTTATGTAAAGTGTGTATGTATGGTGATTTGTTAAGTGATATGTTGCAGGTCCCTGGTTCAAATCCCTGTCCGGGGCCTTTCTGAGTGGAGTTTGCATGTTCTCGCTGTGCATGCGTGGGTTTTCTCCGGGTACTCCGGTTTCCTCCCACAGACCAACAACATGCATGTTGACTCTAAATTGTCCTTAGGTGTGAGTGAGATAGGGCTGCGAATCTCTCAGTGTCTGGCGAATCTATTCAATTTGGATTTTTGGTGTCACGATTTGATTTAAAATCGATTTTTTGATTCAGAAACGATTTTTCTATTGAAATGGTCATAATTTTAGTGTCAGTGATGTAACTGACAAGCTGAAAAGAATAAACAACAATGTAAACAAATAGAACATTTATTTACAACAATAATTTTAGGTTCCTTATTGTATCAAATTTTATGCATCGTTTGATATTTATACCAAAAATAGGAGCAAATAATACAGGAGTGCATAAAATTCTGTAACTTAAGTTACCAGTATTGGCTTAGTTGCCTGGATTTTTCTAAAACAATAAAATAAAAATCTAGGAACAAATAATTCATCCATCCATTATCTTTACCCACTTCTTGCTTTTTACGTATCGGGGGTCACTGATGTCCATGTCCAGTCATCACTGTGAGAGGCGGGGGACACTTGATCAGGTCTCCAGTCCATCACAGATAATTAATTCACAATATATTAATACAAAAGTGAACAGACTTCAGCCTACCATAGTACATTAACGTTTAACTCAACATAAAATACAGACTTCACAGTTTTTAAGCATATTGGTTCATATTTAGTAAATATTTAACACAATTTCAAAACCTGTGCAAACCTGCATTAAAATCTCTTCTGAACTGTAATTTATAAACATAAATTGTATCATTTAGAACTGGCTCCAGGTGATGCATCTCATCTGGTCTCTCCAACCTGTTAAGACAAATTACATTAAGTTTGTTGTACACGTGGGTGTACCGAACCGTTTCGGTACGGCACGTTCGGTTCGGTCCACCTGGGTAACGTTTCAGTTATTTTTTCACTTATTAAATGTTATTAACGGGAGAATATGTGCGCCATGGAACTAAATTTCCTGGGCGTGTTTCAGCACGGCGCTATTATCTTGCAGCACGTGCAGCATTTAGCAGCCTAGCTTCTCGATTGTGGTCTCCTGTTTGGGAACATTATGGCTTTCTTGTTAAAAGACGAGCGCACATTCAAAGCTGTGTGTGGACTTTGTTTCACAAGACTGGATCTGCAGCAGCAACATGTCTAACGTTAACACACTTGAAACGACGTCATCCGAATGTGAACGAAGAAAAGCAGATACCGTACTTTTTGGGGTAAAAGTCGCTTCTGTGTATAAGCCGCGTTGTCCAATTATTGGGAATAATTTGAAAAAACCCATAAATACGCCTCTTCACCCTATAAGTCACATCTATTATGCGTCACCGCTACGCGACACATGGCTGATGGTCCTCCTTGATCATGTGAGCAGCTGGTTTCAGCTGTCTTCAGCCAACTGGTTGATCCACTGTGAGAGGGTGCTATTTATAAGACTGAGCTGAATACAGCATCTCAGACTGAGTAAGTCTTTCGGACGAAAGATGAAACGTTTCTACAGTTTTTTTTGCTTTGTTTTGTTTTGTTTTTTGAATGTCCAGAGGACCAGACTTAGCTTTTTTAGATTTTTCTACCTGGTTTATTGAACATGCATCAGGGTAAACCCCTCAACTTCCACTGAGCTGTCTGCTTATAAATCATTTGTGATATAACAGTAGATGGAGAGAGAAATCTTTGCAGCAAACTTCGCTGGTCGGCTGCTTTCATCTTCTGCTCATTTTATTGTATTTCCAAAATACTATACCGTAATTTTATTTGACACTTCTTGCAAACAACCGTTCTTTTGTTAAGCTCTGTCTTCCCCCAGAACATTGTAGGATCTGAAATTATTTTTAAAGAGAAGGAGCAAGTTGAATAACGCTGTCTCCCACTCCATGCTAGCAGGCTCCATTCAGATAAAGGGAGCTGGCTTACTAGCTTGCTTGTACGGTGGCCTACACGGCCAAAATTCTTCGGTGGCCGAATGGACACATAATGCAATATGCAGTACGCTCAGGAGTTGGAAAAATATAAAATTAAACACGTAATAAAATCGATTTTGGGGGCATTTAGAATCAATTCTGAAGACTGAGAATATAGATTATTTTTAAAAAATCAAAAAAAATTTCCTGCACCCCTACTCTTAACAGCCTTTGAGTAGAAGCTGTTCCTCAGCTTAGTGGTTCTACACTAAATGCTCCTCAGCCTTCTGCCTGAGGGGAGTGGGGCAAAAAGTGTGTGTGCTGGGTGAGTGGGGTCCTTCATGATGCAGGTGGCTCTCTTCTTGCATCTAGAGGTGTAAATATCTGTAATGGTGGGGAGGCTGACTCCAACATTAACAATATTTACTGTATCATTGTGTTTCTTGGTACAGGTGAATTTTGAGAATTACAAGAGCTTTGTGTTATTTGTCCATGTCGACCAAAATCTCGAGGTTTCTGGTTAGTGTGCATAATAATTATACTTATTGTTCTCTCAGAACATTTTAAAGTTTCATATTTTGATTTGTGCAGAAACTCTGTGAACCACACAGTCTTTGTGGTGGACCGAGTTCAGCAGAAGACAATTCAAAACCTGCTGCAAAATAGAATAGAAGAGACCTTTATTATCATTGCACATGAATACAGTGAAATCTGGGTTTGCTTCCCAGAACAAAAGTAAAAACAGTAAAATATAAAACAATATAAAAATATAAACTGTATTAAAGTTAATAACAGATTTTAAACACTCCAAATGTGCAACACAAGCAGATTGATATTACACCAGTTGTCCCTTATTCAGTTTTTATTGCAGATTTTGTTAAGTTCAGCAATGGTGGATAGATAAAAACTATATTTAAATCTGTTTGTTCTTGTCTTGATTGATCTGTACCTTTTCCCTGATGGTAACAGTTCTTATATTATATAATAAATAATGATAAAAATAAATCATCCACAAATAATTTTGTAACAGCACAGCAGTATGACATCATTCACAGCTTTTATTTTGAGAATTCCTCGCAAACATTCATCCATCCATTATCTTTTACCCGCATCTTCCTTTTTGGGTCACGGGGGTCACTGGTGTCCATGTCCAGCCATCACTGTGTGAGAGGTGGGGGACACCTGGACAGGTCTCCAGTCCATCACAGGGACGCATAGAGACAAACGAGACAAACAACCATTCACTCTCTCACTCACACCTAGGGACAATTTAGAGTTTCCTATCAGTCCAACATGCATGTTTTTGGTCTGTTGGAGGAAACTGGAGTACCAGGAGAAAACCCACACATGCACAGAGCGAACATGCAAACTCTACATATAAAGGTCCCCGGACCGGGATTTGAACCGGCAACCTTCTCACTGCGAGACCGTAGCCCTACCAGTTGTGCCACTGTGCTGCTCCTTGCAAACAGCACTGCCATAATTCATAGTGTTTGTGTGCAGGACAAAACCATCATTTTGAAGTGGAGGCTGCTTGACGGCATTTTTTACTGCCTGATGTTCTCAGAGTTGGGGCAGGAGCTACATGTCAGACCACCACCAACCACATGTTTTTTTTTCTGTTACAGATGAAGTTCATGTTAATAAATGTTATGAAGCTGAGAAGAGTTCCAGGGTGAGCGATTCATCAGTTCACTGGTATCAAACCAAACATCAGGGTTACACAGGTATGTATTTATTTACTGCAGTCTAAAGTGAAGTGTGGAGCTAAGCTGTGTTAGGAACTGTTTGGATCCTGCAGTCAAGCTGTCCACGATTCAGATTTTTTAAAATGTTGCTCTTCTTCCAGCTTGTTACGGCATCACAATGTGTTCAAATTCATAGAAAATTCAATCCTCTACACCAAAATATTCAGGAATTCAGAAATGGAATCTTTCTGGTTAATTAAATATTTGTTGACATATCAGTGTTTTCCCTACCATTATATAGCCGGGGCGCCCCGCCCCGTCAACAGAAACGACTGCCCCGCCTACCGAACGCCGCCCCCCCGCCCCTCAACTACCTGTCAGCACTGACGTAACGCTAAACTATCTCGCAATGCAGGTGCACTAGCTAAAAAACAAAAAGCAGCCTCTTCCTTCATGCTGAACACTCACTCTGACACACTTTCACCCCCCTCCCACACACACACTCGAAAACTGTCGGTATAAACAACGCACGTCTCACGTTTGTCTGTCTCACCCTCCCCCAACAAAAAACAAAACTGTCTGTACAGGCATCACGCGTCTGAGATGTTTGTTTCTCTCCTCTGCCCTGCTCCAAAACTATTGGTGCAAAGAGCGCGTGGCACCTCCACATCATTGCATTTAGTTTTTATTCACAATTTGTTTAGTATCCCAACTTTTTTGGAATCCTGTTTGTAGAGTTATTCACCAATAAAATCATGGAGCTATTGGAAAAGAGTTGTAATAAAAAAGTTTTTTTTTGTGTGGAGACTTTAATATTGCTCTGGGAAATAAAACAGATTCAGATAACATCAGTACATTTATAAATTCAATGTATAGTTTGAATCCTTATCCGTTGATATCAAAGCCAACAAGAATTACAACTCATAGTGCCACAATAATTGATAATATTTTCACAAATATAACAAATGTGATGGGTGGTATTTAAACGACTGATTTAAGTGATCATTTACAATTTTCACAATCTACAAAAACGATCAAAGCATCACAAAAGAAATTACAAGAAAGAAAAAAATAACAAACTAATCCAAAAAAGCTTTAGATAAATTAAGAAATGACTTAGATAAACAAAAAATGGGAAGACGTGTATGTTGATGATGTGAACAGATCATATGATGAGTTTATGAATATTTTAGAAGCTCTGTATGAAAAAAATTGTGTGCAAAAAATTATACAAAGAAAAATATTGCTGACCAACCATGGATGGTAAATGGAGCTTATTTATATAGCGCTTTCTAGCCCCCTGTGAGGAGCCCCAAAGCGCTTTACAATACCAACCATCCACTCATTCATACACACATTCATACACCGGTAGCGGCAGACTGCCATGCAAGGCGCCTTTCCAGTCCTACCGGGAGCAACTCGGGGTTAAGTGTCTTGCCCAAGGACACAACGACACATGGTGTGGGGAACCGGGATTCGAACCGCCAACCTTCCGATCGGGGGACGACTGCCATTACCACTACGCCACGGCCGCCCCGTACGAAAGGATTGAGAAACGCTGTAAAAAAAGAACTATCTGTATTCATGCTTCTTGAAATCCAGAACACAAGAGGCAGAAGAAAAATATAAGTATAAAAACAAATTACAGTAGTAGGGATTATAAGAAAACATAAGAAGGAATATTATAGTGATTTAAAGCCCCACAGACATGATTTTTTAATTTTCACAAAATTGCTCAAACTATATATATTTTATCATTTAAAGATGTTCGTTTTTGCAAACAAAATGATAAATCACTTTAATTTGGCTTTAAAAGTGATTTTGAACTTCAAGCCGTGTTTAATCATGGGAAATCCGATTACACGCGAACGCACCATCTGTGACGTAGTGAGAGGCAGAGCTCTGGGCTTGTCACAGTGCACGTGTGTGAGCAGCTCGACATGAAGGTAAGTCTGATACAGCATCAAACCTTAATTAGATCCTGTTGTTTCTTGTTCCATCACCCAACCTATTTTCTGCTTCCCAAAATGAAGACAATTAGCTCCAATCTTCACATAGATTGCTAAATTAGTCAGGTTTTAAAATATCTGCTATTAAAGAGACCAGAGCCCTCTGCCTCATACTACGTCACAGATGGTGCGTTCGTGTGTAATCGGATTTCCCATGATTAAACATGGCTTGAAGTTAAAAAATCACTTTTAAAGCAAAATTAAAGTGATTTAACATTTTGTTTGCAAAAACGAACATATTTAAATGATAATATATATATATATTTTGAGCAATTTTATGAATAGTAAAAAAATCATGTCTGTGGACCTTTAATAAATAAAAGTAATGGTGATATGAAAGCAACATGGCGAGTAA
This sequence comes from Garcialebias charrua, assembly GCA_038048925.1. Taxonomy (NCBI): domain Eukaryota; kingdom Metazoa; phylum Chordata; class Actinopteri; order Cyprinodontiformes; family Rivulidae; genus Garcialebias; species Garcialebias charrua. Next base: position 21,528 of record JBBPBX010003256.1, on the reverse strand, counting down.
TGAATAGTGTTCTGAACAAACGCAAAGTAAAAACGGGTATTTCACAGTATTTTGTAAAAGACAATGATGAAATCCATGATGAGAATGGAATTGTAAATTGATTTAATCATTATTTCGTGAATGTTAGATCAAGCCTTGCAGCTAAAATACCAGAAGTAGATAATAATGTGAGCCATTCAGTCATAGGTTGTGCAAACAGTATTTTTCTTAAGGGAACTGACAAAGAAGAAATATTGAATGTAGTAAAAAAATTAAAGACAAGAGATCAAAAGTCTGGGTTGACATGGATATGATGTTTGTAAAGGACATAATGAGTCATGTTATTGAGCCGTTTACATATACTGTACAGGTATTCCCCGAGTTACGACGGAGTTCTGTTCCTACGCCCATTCGTAACACGGAAATCGCCGTAAGTCTGAAAATACGTCCAAAGGCACCTCATGCATGCACCTCATACGTCCAAACGGCCCCTCATACATCCAAACGGCCCCTCATACGTACAGTACTGTATTTTTACCGAGCACTTAACATATTTATAATAATAATAATAATAATAATAATAAACTTTATTTGTATAGCACCTTCCTACAATGCCTTGCATTGACCAAGGTGCTTAACAGGATAAAAAGATGAATAAACTGGAACAATAAATCAATGAAAATAGAATAAGAAACAACAGCAATAAAAGAAGGCAATGGAAATAAAAAATGCTACATACTAAAATAACACAAGTAATAAAAGTTACACACTGAAAGCTTTTTTGAACAAGTGGAAATAAAAAGGCAATGGAAATAAAAAATGCTACATATTAAAATACCAAAAGTAATAAAAGTTACACACTGAAAGCTTTTTTGAACAAGTGGGTCTTCAGTCTGGTTTTGAACAGAGTCAGATCAGAGGTGGCACGCAGCTCAAGGGGGAGGCTGTTCCAGGCTTTTGGGCCGGCAACAGAAAATGACCGGTCTCCCCATTGTTTGTACCTTGAGCGAGGCACCTCCAGCAGGTGTTGACTGGCAGAGCGTAAATCTCTGCCGGGCTGATGGGCTTTCAAAAGTTCTGAGATGTACAGAGGAGCAAGTCCATTCAGAGCTTTGAAAACAAACAGGAGCAGCTTGAACTGTATCCTGAACTGAACCGGGAGCCAGTGTAGAGAGGACAGGACAGGAGTGATGTGTTCATATTTTCGTGTGTTGGTCAAAAAGCGCGCGGCAGAGTTCTGTACAAGCTGTAAACGGGAGATGGAGGATTGATTAATACCAACATACAAAGCATTACAATAATCAAGTCTGGAGGTCACAAAGGCATGGATGGCCTTCTCCAGATCACCACGGCTGAGAAATGACTTGACTTTGGAGAGCAGACGGAGCTGGAAAAAGCTGGTCTTGACAACAGAACTGATCTGTTTATCAAACTTTAAGTTGGAGTCAAGCTGCACTCCAAGATTTCTGACCACCGGGTTGAAGTGGGGGAGGGGAAAACCAACACTGGGACTGGGAAGGATGTTGCTGGTGTCACCAGGTGCACCAAATAAAATGCATTCAGTTTTATCTGTGTTTAGGTGGAGGAAGTTTTGAGAGAGCCAGTGCTTAATGTCATTTAAGCAGTTGACAAGAGTGTTTGAACTGAGTGAGGGGTTGGGAGTGACTGGCAGATAGATTTGTAAATCGTCTGCATACATGTGAAAAGACAGGTTATGACGTGCAATGATTGATCCTAATGGCAGCATGTAAAGAGAGAAGAGGACTGGCCCTAGAATAGATCCCTGTGGTACGCCAGAGGTCAGAGGGGTTGATGAAGAGGAGGACAGATCGCCTATCATGACAGAAAAAGTTCTCCCAGACAGGTAAGATTTGAACCACTCAAGCACAGCTCCCTGGAGGCCAACCAGCTGAGACAAGCGGTTGATTAGTACCTGATGGTCGACGGTGTCAAAAGCTGCTGAGAGGTCTAACATCACCAGCAGAGCAGGGTTTTTTGCATCCAGGGACAGAAGAATGTCATTCTGTACTTTGAGCAGTGCAGATTCAGTGCTGTGACGAGCTCGAAAACCTGACTGAAATTTTTCAAACAGGTTGTTGAGCTCTAGAAAAGATTGAAGTTGAATAAAAACAATCTTTTCTAGGACCTTTGATAGAAATGACAGATGGGAAACTGGTCTGAAATTAGAGAGAGCTGTAGGATCTAGGCCTGGTTTTTTGAGAAGAGGCCTGACCACAGCGTGTTTGAAAGCAGATGGCACAAAACCTGAAGATAGACAGCTGTTAATAAATGACAAAACACAAGGACCAATTACATCAAAGGATTGTTTGAACATTTTAGAGGGAATGATGTCCAGAGAACAGTTAGTTGGTTTCATCTGCTGAACCACCTTGGTGAGGTTAGGCAGTGAGACCAGGTCAAATTGGTCAAAAACAGCGGTGGTTATTGCAGACGCACATGATTGGACAATGTTTGATGGGCTGACAATGTTCTGCCTGATAGAGTCTATTTTGTTGACAAAATAGCTCTGAAAGTCATCGCAGGTAGACTGTGTGGCAGTTTTCAGAACATTGACAGATGGATTGATAACAGACTGGAGTGTGCTGAAAAGCGTCCTCGGCCGGTTGGAGCTGGTGGAGATTAAATTGGAGAGGTACTGTGACTTGGCCTGTTTCACAGCATTATGATACTCACAGAGACAGTCTCTCAGTATTCCCTGAGACACATGAAGCCGGTCGCGCTTCCATATTCGCTCTGCTTTTCTGCAACGTTGTCGAAGAGCTCGCGTCGTTTCGTTGAGCCATGGGGGTGGTTTGTTCTTTGAAGATGCCTGTTTGAGAGGAGCGATGGAGTCCAAGATCGTCGTGCAGGTGTGATGGAAGGAGGTGATGAAGTCCTCAGGATGTAGAGATGGGTCCAGGCTGACAGCAGAGCAAAATTCAGTGCTCTTAAAGGCATCAGTGAACTGACTTGGAGTGGATGGGGTGATGGAGCGGCAGAAACGTGCTGGGAGAATAGCCTTCGGTGCAGGAGAGGTGAAAATTTCAAATAATATGGGAAAATGGTCTGAAATACAGGTGTCCAGGATCTCCACAGTAGGTATTTGAAGGCCGTGGGAGATAATTAAATCCAGTGTATGACCCTGGCTGTGTGTGGCCCCCGGGACCGACTGCGTCAGGTTAAAAGAGTCCAGGAGGTCCTGAAACTCATATCCAAGCTGATTACTTGGGCAGCAGGTGTGCACGTTGAAGTCCCTACAGAAAAGCCAAGAGTCAAACTTTGGCAGTAGGTCAGCCAGTAGTTCAGAAAACTCACTGAGAAAGTTTTTGTTGTATTGAGGGGGCCTATAAAAGAGGCCACACAGAAGAGGTTTAGCAGATTCCAGCACAAAAAGCATGCTTTCAAAACTGGTCTAGTTTTTCTGAGGCAACAAACGGCATTTGAACGCCTCATTGAAGACTGCAGCGAGCCCTCCCCCTATTCATTTGGAGCTATAATGAAGGAAAAAGAGTTAAAAGACCCTGATGCATGCTCAATAATCCAGGTAGAAAAATCTAAAAAAGCTAAGTCTGGTCCTCTGGACATTCAAAAAACAAAAAAAACAAAACAAAGCAAAAAATTGTAGAAACGTTTCGTCTTTCGTCCGAAAGACTTCCTCAGTCTGAGGTGCTGGGTTCAGCTCATTCTTATTAAGAGTTAAGAGTTAAAAGAGTTAATTTCTTACTGGGAGCTGGTTAATTCTTCCTCAGTCAGTTAGCATGTTAGCTCGTGCACCTCCGTGCTCCTGCAACTTCACGCGGTCAACAGCGTTTACAGCAACGTCTGTTAGCATGTTAGCTCGTTGCTAGCATGTTAGCTCGTTGCTCAGCTGTAGCCTGTCAGCTTTGTAAACCTCTGCTCAAAACAATAAGGTCTCCTGTATTTCCACATGCGGTCCAGCGATCCCCCCTCCCTGGGCTGCCACCTTACCGTGGTGGAGGGGTTTGAGTGTCCCAATGATCCTAGGAGCTATGTTGTCAGGGGTTTCATGTCCCTAGTAGGGTCACCCAAGGCAGATAGGTCCTAAGTGAGGGACCAGACAAAGTGCAGCCCAAAGACCCCTTATGATGAGTAAAATAAATGGACAAAATGTTCCCTCGCCCGGACGCGGGTCACCGGGGCCCCACTCTGGAGCCAGGCCCGGAGGTGGGGCACGTTGGCGAGCGCCTGGTGGCCGGGCTTTCACCCATGGAGCTCGGCCGGGCACAGCCCGAAGAGGAGACGTGGGTCCCCCTTCCCATGGGCTCACCACCTATGGGAGGGGCCAAAGGGGTCGGGTGCAATGTGGGATGGGTGGTGGCCGAGGGCGGGGACCCTGGCGGTCTGATCCTCGGCTACAGAAGCTGGCCATTGGGACATGGAATGTCACCTCTCTGGTGGGGAAGGAGCCTGAGCTAGTGTGTGAGGTTGAGAGGTTCCGGCTAGAAATAGTCGGACTCACCTCAACGCATGGCTCTGGCTCTGGAACCAGTTTCCTTGAGAGGGGTTGGACACTCTTCCACTCTGGAGTTGCCCCTGGTGAGAGGCGCCGAGCAGGAGTGGGCATACTTGTTGCCCCCCATCTTGGTGCCTGTACGTTGGGGTTCACCCCGGTGAACGAGAGGGTAGCCTCCCTTCGCCTACGTGTGGGGGGACGGGCTCTGACTGTTGTTTGTGCCTATGCGCCAAACGGCAGCGCAGATTACCCACCCTTTTTGGAGTCCTTGGAGGGGGTATTGGAGAGTGCGCCTCCTGGGGACTCCCTTGTTCTGCTGGGGGACTTCAACGCTCACGTGGGCAATGACAGTGAGACCTGGAGGGGTGTGGTTGGGAGGAACGGCCCCCCTGATCTGAACCCGAGTGGTGTTTTGTTGTTGGACTTCTGTGCTCGTCATGGATTGTCCATAACAAACACCATGTTCAGGCATAAGGGTGTACATATGTGCTCTTGGCACCAGGACATCCTAGGTCGCAGTTCGATGATCGACTTTGTTGTTGTCTCATCTAGGGCTGTGCGATATGACTATATATATCGTGGGGACGATAGAAACGTGTCTATCGTGCTACTTTCCTTCTATCGTCTCTATCGTGATAAATAAGAATAAAAAAATAACTGTCGCAAAGAAGCTTCATATGGGGTTTTGCGAGATGACGGCGCTGCTTTATGTTTGACGCACGCGCGGGTTTGCGACACATGCTTTACGTTGTTAAACTCGAGAGCAACAGAGCCGCAGGCGCATGAAGCCGGTGTCTCAACAAGGAGAAAACAGCTGCACAGGCAGCCCAAGAAGAATAACTTTTACCAAAAAGAGGGGGAAGCTCACCTTGTTAGCTTCCATTATTTCGCTCCGCTGAAACTCTGAGACAAAATGGGTCCAGAGGACACGAACCCAGAGTCCAACCGAGTCCGAACTCGGGTCCAGTTAACCAATACAAAACAGACCAGAGACACAACAGAACCGCAATCAAACGCAACGTTTTCTCTTTTCTGTTTCTTGCTTTGTTTACTCAAACTTCAGAGCGGATTTCTTCTTCGTGAGTTTCATTAGCAGCTGTTGTTTTACCGCCACCTGCAGGAAAAATTTGGACCAAAGTAGAAAAGGAGTTGTTTGTTTGTTTGTTTGTTAGTTTATTCATTTTATAATATGAAATACAACAATTAACGTATTCATAATAGAAAAAAAATAAAAAATAAAATGAAAGGTAGCAGATGAAGAATAAATCTTATTAAATCTGCTCCTTAATTTTCAATTCACATATCACACATTAAATTAGATTCATTTATATTTTTTTAGCAATTCATTTTTTACCAGTTTCTTAAATACAAGGAATGATTTGGCTTCCTTAACATTTGTCATTAAGTCATTCCATAATCGTACTCCTTGAATTAAGGTAGATCTTAGGTAGATCTAGTTTCTACTTTGGTCCAAATTTCCTTGTTCTTTTTGTTCACATTCTTATAATTGTAACTATCTGTAGTAAAATAATAAAATAAAAAAACTTTGGTCCAAATTTTTCCTGTACACACACACACACACATCGTGTTGTATATATCGTGATATATATCGTTATCGTGATATAAAAAAGTCCATATCGGGATATATGATTTTTTCCATATCGCCCAGCCCTAGTCTCATCTGATCTGCAGCTGCATGTCCTGGACACTCGGGTGAAGAGAGGGGCAGAGCTGTCAACTGACCACTACCTGGTGGTGAGTTGGCTCTGATAGTGGGGGAGGATGCCGGTCAGACATGGCAGACCCAAACGTATTGTGAGGGTCTGCTGGGAACGTCTGGCAGAGTCTCCCGTAAGACGGAGCTTTAACTCCCACCTCCGGGAGAGCTTTGAACACGTTCCGAGGGAGGCGGGGGACATTGAGCCCGAGTGGGCCATGTTCCGCGCCTCTATTGTCGAGGCAGCTTATCAGAGTTGTGGCCGCAAGGTTGTTGGTGCCTGTCGTGGTGGCAACCCTCGAACCCGGTGGTGGACACCGGCGGTGAGGGATGCTGTCATGCTGAAGAAGGAGTCCTATTGGGCCTTTTTGGCCTGTGGGACCCCGGAAGCAGCAGATAGGTACCGACAGTCCAAGCGGCATGCGGCTCGGGTGGTTGCTGAGGCAAAAACTCGGGCGTGGGAGGAGTTCGGAGAGGCCATGGAGAATGACTTCCGTACGGCTTCGAGGCGATTCTGGTCCACCATTCGGCGTCTCAGGGGGGAAAGCGGTACGCGACCAACACCATTTATGGTGGGGATGGCGTGCTGTTGACCTCAACTCGGGATGTTGTGAGTCGGTGGGCGGAGTACTTCGAAGACCTCCTCAATCCTACTGGCACGTCTTCCACTGAGGAAGCGGAGCCTGGGGACTTTGGGTCGGGCTCTCCAATCTCTGGTGCTGAGGTCACCGAGGTGGTTAAAAAGCTCCGCGGTGGCAGGGCTCCGGGGGTGGATGAGATTCGCCCTGAGTTCCTTAGGGCTCTGGATGTTGTGGGGTTGTGTTGGCTTACGCGACTCTGCAATATCGCGTGGACATCGGGGGCAGTTCCCTTGGATTGGCAGACTGGGGTGGTGGTTCCTCTATTCAAAAAGGGGGACCGTAGAGTGTGTTCCAACTATAGGGGGATCACACTCTTAAGCCTCCCTGGTAAGGTCTATTCAGGGGTTCTGGAGAGGAGGGTCCGTCGGATAGTCGAACCTCGGATTCAGGAGGAACAGTGTGGTTTTCGTGCTGGTCGTGGAACACTGGACCAGCTCTACACCCTCAGCAGGGTCCTGGAGGGTACGTGGGAGTTTGCCCAACCAGTTTACATGTGCTTTGTGGACTTGGAAAAGGCATTCGACCGCGTCCCTCGGGGGGTTCTGTGGGGGGTACTCCGGGAGTATGGGGTACCAGGCCCATTGATATGGGCTGTTAGGTCCCTGTACGACCGGTGTCAGAGCTTGGTCCGCATTGCCGGCAGTAAGTCAGGCTCGTTTCCAGTGAGAGTTGGACTCCGCCAAGGTTGCCCTTTGTCACCGATTCTGTTCATAACTTTTATGGACAGAATTTCTAGGCGCAACCAAGGTGTTGAGAGGATCCGTTTTGGTGGCCTTAGAATCGCTTCTCTGTTTTTTGCAGATGATGTGGTCCTATTGGCTTCATCAGGTCGTGATCTACAGCTTTCGCTGGAGCGGTTTGCAGCCGAGTGTGATACGGCCGGGATGAGGATCAGTTCCTCCAAATCCGAGGCCATGGTCTTGAGCCGGAAAAGGGTAGAGTGCCCTCTCCAGGTCGGGGAGGAGGTCCTGCCCCAAGTGGAGGAGTTTAAGTATCTCGGGGTCTTGTTCACGAATGAGGGAAAACTGGAGCGTGAGATCGATAGGCGGATAGGTGCAGCATCCGCAGTGAAGCGGGCGCTGTACCGGTCTGTCGTGGTGAAGAGAGAGCTGAGTCGAAAGGCAAAGCTCTCAATTTACCGATCGATCTACGTTCCCACCCTCATCTATGGTCATGAGCTTTGGGTTGTGACCGAAAGAACGAGATCTCGGATACAAGCGGCTGAAATGAGTTTTCTCCGCAGGGTGTCTGGACTCTCCCTTAGAGATAGGGTGAGAAGCTCAGTCATCCGGGAGGGACTCGGAGTAGAGCCGCTGCTTCTCCACATCGAGAGGAGCCAGTTGAGGTGGCTCGGGCATCTGGTTAGGATGCCTCCTGGACGCCTCCCTGGTGAGGTGTTCCGGGCATGTCCCACCGGGAGGAGACCCAGAGGAAGACCCAGGACACGCTGGAGGGACTATGTTTCTCGGCTGGCCTGGGAACGCCTTGGGATTCCCCCAGAGGAGCTGCTCCAAGTGGCTGGGGAGAGGGAAGTCTGGGCCTCCCTACTGCTATCCCCGCGACCCGACCCCGGATAAGCGGACGAAAATGGATGGATGGATGGATTGTCCAGCGATCCAGAGTTAGCATATTTAACATCATCCTTAACCCTGTTGCTCCTCTGAAAACTCGGACTGTTTCCTTCTCCAACTCTGCACCCTGGTTCACTCCAGAACTCCGCTCCCTGAAAACCAAAGGTCGGTGGCTAGAGCATCTTTATAAAAAATCCGGTCTCACGATTCACAAGGAACTTTATGCAAACCACCTCATCCATTACATGAACAGTTTTTCTCAAGCCAAATCCAGCTACTTCTCAGCCATCATCAGTTCCAGTGTTGGTAATTCAGACATTGTTCTCTCTCCTTAAGCATTCTGTCTCATCTCCTAACTCTCTACCCTCTCACATGGTTTCCACAGAATTTTACAACTCCCTGATGTCATATTTTAATGAAATGATTATTTCAATTCATAAACACCTTGGACCAAATACTGCCCCCAGCATCCTTGTTGAACTCCTCCCTCCCTCCTTCCCTTTCTCTGTTTTCTCCCTCCCCTCTACTGATGACATTGCTGACATTATCAGCAAGTCCAAATCCTCATCCTGTCAACTTGACCCATTTCCCACAGCTCTTGTTAAATCCTGTCTCCCATCTCTGCTCCCTATCATCACTAATATCATCCACTCCTCCCTAACCTTTGGCATTGTTCCCACAGCCTTCAAATCTGCTGCCATCATCCCCATCATCAAGAAACCAGGTCTTTTCTTTACCAACTTCAGTAATCTTCGTCCGATCTCCAATCTGCCCTTTATTTCCAAGATCCTTGAAAAAACTGTTGCTAGTCAACTTCACTCTCACCTGTCCAACAACAAGATTTATGAAGAGTTTCAATCTGGATTTCGCCCCCACCATAGCACCGAAACAGCTCTAGTAAAAATCACTAACGACCTTCTTCTTGCTGCTGACTCTGGTCTTCTGTCCATCCTCATTCTTCTTGATCTAAGTTCTGCCTTCGACACCATCTGTCATTCTATCCTCCTCAACAGACTAACCTCCATTGGCATCTCAGGTACCCCGTTAGACTGGTTCACCTCCTATCTCTCTGACCGCACTCAATTCATTCAGCTTAAATCCTTCCGTTCCCAGTCTTCCCCTGTCTCCACGGGTGTCCCCCAAGGCTCTGTCCTCGGACCCCTCCTCTTCATCATTTACCTCCTTCCTCTAGGTCACATCTTCCGCAAATACGGCGTCCATTTCCACTGTTATGCTGATGACACACAGCTCTACTTGTCATCAAAACCTAACTCCACCCACCCACCCTCCATCCTCACCGACTGTCTCAATGAGCTAAATCACTGGTTTTCTAACAATTTCCTTCAACTAAACAGTAACAAAACAGAAATCATTCTTGTTGGTACCAAAAACTCTATTTCAAAATCAGAACATCTTCTCGTCCCCCTTAACAACTCTCTGCTATCCCCCTCCCCTCAGGTCCAGAGCCTCGGTGTCATCCTCGACATCACTCTCTCCTTCACTTCACACATCAACAATATTACTCGGTCTGCCTATTTCCACCTCCGTAATATTAACCGTCTCCGTCCTTCTCTCACACCCCGCTCCACAGCCATCTTGGTGCACAGCCTTGTGACTTCCCGTATTGATTACTGCAACTCCCTTCTCTATGGCCTCCCCAACAAATCTCTCCACAAGTTACAGATGGTCCAGAACTCAGCTGCCTGTGTCATCACTCAAACCTCCTACTATAACCACATCACTCCTGTCCTGCAGCAGCTCCACTGGCTCCCGGTTAAATCACGCATCATCTTCAAAATTCTACTCCTCACGTTCAAAGCTATCCACAACCTTGCCCCTCCTTATCTATCTGACCTCCTACAAATCTCCATCCCATCACGCTCTCTCAGATCCTCCTCTTCGCTACATCTCCATGTACCCTCTGCCCGCCTCTCCACCATGGGGAGCAGGGCCTTCACCTGCTCTGCCCCTCACCTCTGGAACGCTCTACCGCCAGACCTTCGAAACACCACCTCCCTTTCTCTGTTCAAGACTGCCCTGAAAACACATCTCTTTAGACTAGCTTATCATTAACTTTACTAAATGTATTTTTATTATTTTGCATTTTATAATCTTTATGTATTTTATATTTCAATTTGTCGATGATAATGTTTGATCTGTATTACACTGTATTGGTTTGTTAAGTGTCCTTGGGTGTCCTGAAAGGTGCTTTTAAATAAAATGATTATTATTATTATTATATTTAGCATATTAGCCCCTCCTGACCTCCTATGCTCCAGTCTGCCTGAGGTCTCCTGTAAGTTTCCAGCACATGTGAGCAGCTGGTTTCAGGCTGTCATCAGCAAACTGATTGATCCACTGTGAGAGGGTGCCATTTATAAGACTGAGCTGAATACAGCATCTCAGACTGAGGAAGTCTTTCGGACGAAAGACGAAACGTTTCTACATTTTTTTTTGCTTTGTTTTGCTTTGTTCTTTGAATGTCCAGAGGACCAGACTTAGCTTTTTTAGAGATTTCTACCTGGATTATTTAGCATGCATCAGGGTACCTATTTATTTTTTTATTTTTTTATTTATATTCAAACCCGTTGAATTCTTCATCCTCTGTGTCGCTGGTGAAGAGTTTAGCCAACTCCTGAGGTAAACCTCTCTGGAAGTGTCAGACCTCCAGAGAGCAAGAGGCCGTGCTGCGACAGAGTGAGTCCGACCAGATGAGTCTGCTGTCGGACACTTGAACTAACTGGGAACGCTCGGTGTGCTCCTAGCAGCTGAAAGTGGTACTGCGCTCCTAGCGGCCGAAAGTGATACTGCGCGCCTAGCGGCCGAAAGTGGTACTGCTCCATTTTTTCAGTCAGAATGAATGGAAACTGTCATATCTCAGCCTAAAATTGGTCTAAAAATATGGGGAAAAATCCATAAATATGTCGCTTTGCCGTATAAGTCGCAAGACATGCAAATTAGGCAAAAAACTGTGACTTATATGCCAAAAAATACAGTATCTATATATCTATATATCTATATATATATATATATATCTATATATATATTGTTACAGAAAACGTTTCACCCTTCATCCAAAAGGCTTTCTCAATTCAATACGTGCTCTTTGAATTGAGAAAGCCTTTTGGACGAAGGGCGAAACGTTTTCTGCTACAAATAAAGTCCAGTTGTTTTTGTATTGAACACTTGTTCTGATAGAGATGAGCAGAAATTACATGTTTTCAAAATTACTTCCACGCCACTAAGATGAAATGTTAGAAAACTACACAACATTTTTTTCCCACTGTTGTCTCAAAATGTTGGTCTGTGTTCACATGCCTCTGTGTTTTTTTGCTGTTAAAAGCGTGTAGAAGTCATTCACGGGTGTCTTGAGGTATAAAATGCAAATACAACGAAAGGTCACATCAAAATGACATTTAACTCACGAGGGAGATGAGTGACAGCAGCGTGGCGGCGGCCCACAGACACGTGCTCGTCATGCTTCTCCGTGGAGCGTCTGCCCTCGGGTCAGCTGGCCCTGATCTTCTCCTTCAGTCTTCTTCTCACTCACTGAACCGGTATCAGCTACCGAACCTGAGGAGAAGCAGTGGGTCCGGAGGGGAGATGATGGATCTTCTCATCCAGGAAGGCTCAGGTGTCTGCAGGTAGAACTGGACGCTCTGCTGAGAACGTTTGCACATCTGTTCGTCAGCGTGGCGGGATGTTTTATACCAGGAGGGAGAGAGAACACAGAGAGAAACAGTGGAAGAGGAGGAGGGGGAGCAGTCAGGGACGTTCACATTATTGATTTTGGAGAAGCAACTTTACTTTTAACATCATTGAAGGCTGACATCTAGTGGCACTGGTCTGCAAAGGCTTTCACTCAACAACTCATGTTTGTTGGTTCTCTGTGACGTCATCAAGTGGAAAATACTGCTGTAGTTCCATTAGGAGAAATGTAGCTCTAAAACCATGTAATCACCCAGGACCGGCCCAAGCCTCCATGGGGCCCTAAGCAAAATTTGGTTTGGGCCCCTCTATTTATGCTAATAATGTGGATTACTGCAACCAACAGTCTGATAATCAGATCTTTTACCCACTTGGCATGTTTGCATTATCCTATATGTGTCATAGTGGTATGAAAAGTAACAAAAAACAAGTATTCAATGTATTTTACAGCAAAAGTGTCATCTGGTTTATTATCTTTGGTACCAAAGAACTGCAACAGTAATGCTCAAAATAATTTGTTGTGCAAGATCAAACAACAGAAGAAATAACTTAGATGCATACAAATAAACTAAATTGTGCAAAACCAGAAAAAAAAATCAAAGAAATACTTAAAATTATGTAAATGAACAGTTACTTGAAACCACATATAAAGGTTTTAAAAAAGAAAGTTGACTAATTCGTTTTTTTTTCTTTCAACTATGTAAATGTATGCTTGTACGGCTTAGTGGGGAAACAGTTTGGGACTCCTCAGACTGATGAAGCCCTCCGGATGGAGGGTTAAACGTCTTTCCACAAAAAAAGAAACTGTCCAGATGACGTGACTGAGCATTATTGGCTTTTGTACCTGGATGATTGAGCATAAACTTTGATATGTAAATGTATGCAACAATTTGCAAAAGCTGAGCAAAAATACTAAATACAATCATATAAAAATCATTTAAAAAATCCACTTGGGGGGGCCCTAGTGGCCCCGGGGCCCTAAGCAGCCGCTTAGTTTGCTTATGCCTTGGGCCGGTCCTGTAATCACCAGTTTCTTAAAGTTTTTATTTAACCAAAAATACAGAACTGTTCATTATTATTGGTATGGTGTTATTAGTGCACAAATCCCTGGACTTTTGCAACCCATTGTCTAAAACAGCCTGCGATCATGTAATTGTATTTTAGCAACTAATCTCATGAAACTTCAGATGATTTTTAATAAAACTCTTAATCATTGCTGCACCTCTACAACCAATTAACTTTTGGAGTCGGCCATGTTCAAGATGGACACCACGATTGATTGAACCCTGCACAAAATGTCTTCACCTCGCCGAACAGGGTTGTAGCCGAGGATCAGCTTGAACTCTGTTGAAATGTGGTGGTGAAGGCGGTGGGTGATATGCATTCCTTCAAGGAATGTTACTTTCACTTTAGAACTGCACATCAATAGAAAAACTTATTGAGATGGTGATGTCTGTTTGGACAAACCCATGTGGTCTTTCATAACGTTCACAACACGTTCATGTGTTGACCCCCATGTGTTTGAGAAGTGTTGTTTTTTTGCAAAAAGTTCAAGTATTTTTTACCTTTGCACTAGTTATGTATTTTTTGTCATATTGTATAGCCCCATTTCATTTATAAAATAATTAATCTTGGAGAAATTGTATTATTGATTGTTACTTTTCAGGTTGCACTTACTGTTAGAAGCAGGAGGTTTTAGTGATATATCTTCCTCCTGAGTGTAGGGGGGACTTTAAAACCATTAGATCCATTAAAGCACTTGATAACATCCCTTGTCCCTTTTCAAAGAAATCTGTTTTTAATCTGTATACAATGAGGTAACAGTGAAGGTCACGTGGTAAAATCTTAAGTCTTAAAACACCCTCAAATACACTATAACCTACAGAAACGCAAATTTTCTTAAAGTCAAAATGTAAAATTTTATGACGGCATGGGCTGGTCTTAAATTTGAAGTTTGTTTTTTCTCACCTATGTCACTTAAGAACAAATGTTCATTTACAAGTTATAGAAGCGTTCTAAAGTTGTGGCATCACAATCAAAACATTAGTTTTATTTTTTTATTTTTGTAGTCATATAACAGTTTAAATTCCTTTTAGTGAGATGCCAGAGAACGAGGGGTTCAGGTTTTGACATGCCTACATTGTATCTTGTGTTGAACTGTTACAGACGTGATGCCGCTCGATGTCCAAAGAGGTAAACGGTGCCGTAAAGTCAGGTTTAGTCCAGTGGTGTAGTCTACATTTTTGTAGTGGGTATACCGTGCTTAGAAACCAAGTACACTGGTTAGTAAAGTGTAACCGTCAATTTATTTTGATTTTAAGCATATTGAACAGTTCCAAATTTCTCTGATGCTTATATTTGAATAAATAAACAACAAACTTTGTACAACAGCTGGCTTTGTATTAAAAACATGTTATATAATTTATAAAACAGTATCAAAGAAAAGCACTGCACACCAATAGATTGTTACAGAAGTGTTTAACTGTCGTTTAACGTATCAATTAATGGTATGTCATGTACCATTGGGCACTTTTAAGTGGGTATACTGAAATTCTTAAGTTTTTCTAGTGGGTATACTCCATATACCCGAGTATCACGTAGACTACACCACTGGTTTAGTCCCATCTGAAGACCTTTCTGGACAATGATTAGTGTCGGGTATTAAAACACACGTGTTAGGATTTGCAGTAATCTTTCTAATAAACAAGCAAAGAAAGTTGATCAAAAACAAGAAAATATTTATTCTTAGTTTTTGTGCTGGATAAACTTACCTGTTTTTTTCCTGCTCGTGTTGACAACTAAATTTTCAGCTTTTTAAACGATGAAACAAATTCACTGATTTCTTATTATTTTTTTGATTCAGTGTGTGACATGCACTGCTTTCAAACATCAATGTGAAGCTGTGAACAGTTCCAGACAAAAACTCCTCACACATCAGAATGACAAACACAAATTAATATATGGAATATAAATAAAGCAATGCTTTGGAACAGTTTTATTGCTGGTTTTATATTGAAAAGGATGGACATTTAGCAATATTTCTACACCTAAAAGACATTTAATAGGATTATAGTGCAGAATTGATATTAAACACGTCAGGTTTATAGCATCGGTAGATCAGATTTTGATTTTGGATATTTTAAATCACAATGTTTGGTATGTCACAATTACTTAGACATCATTTTTTACACAATATTGAACTTTTTTGGTTTGTGACTCCAGTGGACGATAATACCTCTATTATTTTAAAAGCTTCATTTGTTTTGTGCTGGTGGAGATTTTCTAATATTTATTTTAAAGTGTATTCATCTTATTCGAGGTATCACATCAGTCGAGTGATGTTTTAAGAGGAGAGGCTTTATTTTTTTAAGTTTATTTTATTTTTTTATGAAATCCCCTTTTTTTCTCTACTACAGCTGGTTTGATCAAGACTTTTGTCCTGAGATTTTTATTCTTCGACAGCGACACCCAGTGGTTGTTTGAGGTCATGTTTTAATCCTTACACAAATAATCACTGACTTTGTATGTTTTGTTGACAACCGTGTTCTCATTTATTTTCAATAATTCTTTCCATACACACAAACAACCTGTACAAAACGATCAAATCTTATTTTTTGTTTCTCCCTGTTTTTGTCACAACATACAACAATATCATACACCCACTTTGCAATATTTCAAACTAACATTTTCTGTGCAATACAAAATAAATGTACACATACTCTCAAAAATTTCTCCAAAAAAATAAAAAAACATTATTTACAAATTTCACGAAAAAAGTAAACATTCTCCACACCAGTTGCTTTTTTCACACCGAACTCTGAAGAAGCATGTTAGTATTTACATATTGTATAGTATATTTGTACAGTGTTTTTGTTTCCTTTTCGTAAATATATTTTTATCTCTAGTGAGCCCAAAGACAATAGAGCTTCTATGATGCGGTTAGTACATACGTTGTATAAACCCACTGTTTTCCTACGAGAAACAGACGTTTTTGTGTATATTTGCCTGTTTGATTGGTGTCAGTAAGGCAGAAATGACGTTTGCATGACGTGAACGGCTTCAGTTTTTCTCTCCACGTTGTGTTTTACTTCAGGTAAACAATAAGAAAACAAATGGAATAATAAAGAAATCCACCCGCTGTTATCAGAGTTGCGCCTGGGCTTAAATTAAGTGATAACACCAGACGAGATCCACATACCACAAAGATGCACTTTACTGCAACCCAAACCTCTGCTGTGAGAAATCAAATGTATACATATGTTCTTCACACCTGCTTGTTTGAATGTCCTTGTGTTGCCGGTTGCTCCTCTGCTGTCCGGCTCCGTTCGTGGAAGAGGCAGTGAGTTTATGGCAATAGAAGGTAAAAGTCACGTGTGCATATCATGCTGCACTAATATAGTGCAATGTAGTGCCTGACAGGAAGCAAGGGCAAACAGGCAGGCAGTAGTTTCCAGCTTCTCCTCCATCAGCATCGTTTGGATCAGTTCAAACCACAAACACAAGCTTGAATCAGGCAGAAAAAAAAAGAAAAAAGAGTGGAAAAGCCTTTTGTTCAAGACCGGAAAAGAGATTTGAGTCAGAACCCAGCTGAGGATTGAGGGAAAAGGAATCCAAAACTTTTGATGGAGATTTTCTCCTCCTCTTCATCCTGCACTTCCCTGCAGTGACTTTTGGCAACGTACAAACCGTCAGAGCGTCCAAAGCCTCCAGCTACTCAGCGTTTGCAGGGACAAACAGAATAATCAAGGGGAAGTGGAGAGGGTCTGCACCCAGCCGTTCTTGGGTCTCAAATGAATTAGTGACAAGGAACAGGAACAAAAGAGTATTTCACTGAGAGAGCTGGAGGTCACGGAGGCTCTGACAAATACATAAATAAAAATAAATAAAGTAAAGTGGAGTTACCAGAGCTCAACTTAAACCATTTAACACAACAGTGTTTCTGCTAAGAGGATCATCTTCTGTGTGTCCGTTCGTGCTGCAAACAGCATGTCCCTCACTGTGATGGCTCGATGAAGTGGCTCTCTGTGACACGTCACGTGCTCGACCACTTGTCTCTCGGAGGTCTACATGTCCGTGTCCCCGTCGTAGGCGAGAGTCAGAGGTTTTAGTCGGTTGTTTTGCTGCCTCGGCCTCTGAGGTCTCTTTGGCTTTTTGCTGTGAAGAGATTGAAACAGAATTAAGTGCTGACACCAATACCACACAGGTGATGCTGCAGGTGCAGGGCGAACGTGCACAGGTGGAAACATGAACTGCAGGTGAAGTGAGCCACAATGATGGGAGGAAAAAAAAAACCTTGGCTTTACAGATTTTATTACTAAAGATTTTCCACCTAATTTTCACAAAATGCTGGTCCGTCCATCAGATTCAGAAAGGAAACCCAGAGCCTCCTGGGTATGGAAGCAAGGCATTCCCAGCCAGAGCGGATATA
>JBBPBX010003255.1:50039-69437 GCA_038048925.1 Garcialebias charrua | reverse complement strand
GACACAGCGCCTAGAAACAAGTGGAAACTCGCTAAGGTCACAGCGGTGTATCCAAGTGAAGATGGATGTGTTCGCAAGGTGCAGCAGTTGATCAGTGACTCTGCATTAGATTGTCATGGAAAGAGACTCACTAAACAAGTACATTTGGACAGGCCTATTCATAAGACAGTTACACTGCTAGAGGCAGAATAGACCCACTCACAAGTTCATAATAGAGTTATAATAGAAATCACAAGTGATTTGGTGGGAGTGTAGCTGCCATCAAGGGCAGATCTCATTTTATGCATTATTCAATATTCAGTTAAAGAGAGCAATAAATATTAGTGTTTAATATAAAACATTTAATAATCGATAAGTAACAACTTTCAGTAATTTATGTTGTTAAGGTTCATTTTTTCTGTTAAAATGCATTAAAATGTATGGGGGAACGTATCTTTTGTTCCGCATGCCACGTTGTTTCCCTTGGAGTAAGATTGATTGACACAGTTGCCATGGAAACCGTTAGAGAACCGTTACTGCAGAAGAGACTACTACAAGAAGTTCCCCCTGAAGACAAAGGGGTGTTTTACGTTTCTTTTTGTAAGAAGAAGCTGTAGAAAATCGTCTTTATTCCTCTGGAGTTAATGTGGCCAATGAGGTACGATTTATTGTTTTATTTGTGTCTTTTACAGTACAGTATTTGTCTTTTATTTCTGTAAATCTTTATTTGCCGTGAACTAATTTAGGTCTGTGTTTCTTTTTAGTTCTGACGGCATTTATGGGGCATTAAGTTAAGTTGTCTACAATAAATGTCTGTTAAAACCCAAGAACAACGTTGATCCATGATTGAACTCGAGAGGAATAACAGACGTAGTAAACACAAAATGGCTAAAAATCTACAGCAACAACACAACCCTGTCGTGCAGGGCTGTGTTCAGTCAAAGAATGATGCTTTTATCAAAGTCTCCTTTATTGTCAATTCCATCATGTACAGTACAGTACAGACATACAAAGAATCCAAATTAGTAATATTAATTAAATTATTAATTTTGATAATTAAATTATTAAAATTAATAGCTTTACACACGCACGGTGGGTGTTTCACCTTTCACCCAAACCACCAAAATGTTGATTATCAAATTTTGTCAGAATTTGAGAGTCAGAATTCTGAGTCGCAAAAAAAATCACTAGATCCAACATCTTCAGACTGTTTCCTCGTGAATGATGCTCATGCCGAATTTTTTTTTTTTTTTCAGAATTATAAAAAAAAAAAATTCCCCTCAGAATTAAGGAAAAAATATTGCACCGTGGCTCTTTCGTATTTTTATGAATGCTTTAAAATGTTTCGTGTTTTTCTATTCAGGCGATCTTCAGGCACGTTGGGGGTCCTGGCTGATGACGTAGTCGGAACATGAATGCTAACGCTGCGTTACAGTTGCCTCGTATTCTGGGTATAAAAAAGCCCAAACATAAGAAATTACTGCGTTTTCCTTTACATTAGTATTAACACAAACTTAAAAATGCGTAGTACGCATTTTAAACCCCAAACCGGCTCAAACTACGCTTACACCAAGTTAAAAGGTGAGTTTGTTGTTGATAACTGTCTGTAAACAAATTAGCACGCTAACTAGCCTCGGCTGTAGTTAGCAACCAGAAGCCGAAACTGCTTTGAATATTTCACACGTTTAAACTTGTTTTGGTTGGGAGACTTATGCTTTGTTCAAAAAGAGTACGGAGTACAATTGTTTGCTGTTCAGATGAAGCTTTAAGTATATTCGGCTTATAGAAAATGTTGTAAATCAATCGGTATATCAAGTAAATCTGGTTATAATAGTTTATAGATGTACTCGGGTAGCGTCAGCTCCTTGATTGATGAATTGATTATTTCAGGATATATAAACCGAACAGGCTTTTTCAAGTTTAGAGCAGAGCAGGTAAACTGGAGTCCATTGATTTAATTATGAGATTAGATGTGAGATTAGTTGGTGGCTGAACATCTAACGATGACTGGTTCTGGTTTTAGTTTCACTGTCGTAAAAAATACTAAAGACGTGGTCATAAAAGTATAAGAAATGTTTTATGTTCTGGTAACACAGAGTCTTTCTTTAATAATAAAAACCCTTTATTTTCCCTGAATGTGCTGAGTCTTACACATATAACTTGTCAAATTAGAGAATCAGTTTCTGGCAGAAATGAGAGTAAATTAAATAAAGTCATTTTTATTTATTAGTACATGTAGTGCTCAACGATTTTGGAAAATAATTGCATTTTTTTTTTTCTATAAATTGCAATTGCGATTTAAAACGCAATTTATTTTTTTAATATCTGAAGTATTTTTCAACAAACAGAAGCAATAAATCAATCTGTTTTATAATAAACAATGTCAGATGTATTTAAAGCAGAGATTACAATAAAGCAAACAAATCTATGCCTTTTCTTTTCACCATTTCTATTTTTTCTTGTTTCATAAACATAATAGTAAACATGTTAAGTGAACTTCCTAACTACTGTCTGAACTTCACATGACAGTTAATAAATAAATATAAAAAATACTGTTTGAAGTTCAAACAGTTCGGTCAGTGATCCCTGTCGGCTGATACTTTGCTTACTTGAAGTTGAAGCACTGGTTGTTGTCATTCTAGCCATGCAACCATCGTAAATGTCTTTGTGGTGTGTTTTTTTTTAAGTGTTGATAAAGATTTGTGTCACGTGACCAGTCAAATTGCAGCCTTCGCAATTAGAAAATCTCATTTTATCATATTGCGATATTATTGCAAATGCAATTAATTGTTTAGCCCTATTTATTAGAAGCTTTTTGTTTTACTGAAGCAGTGAGAGTTGAAGTGACTGAAAACTTGGATAAAAGATTAAATCAACTCCAAAAACATCTTTAGTCCATGCAGGAAAACAAAGTTACAATTTTATTGTTGATAAGTCGCGCTAAAACACTTTAACGAGTTATATGATTTAACAGAGTTGTAATTATAATTTGTTTTTTGTGTGTATTTTCAGCTTCTGGTCAGATTAAAGCCGACTCGGCCACGTCTCAGAAACCCCAAAAGAACGCCCAGACGACGCACTACATTGAGCTGGGAGGGTACCAGTACTGGCCGGTTCTGGTGCCCAGAGGAATCAGGCTGTACACGTACGAACAGATCCCAGTGTTCTCGAGAGACAACCCATACATAACAGACGGATACAGAGCCTACCTGCCGTCCAGACTGTGCATCAAAAGGTGAGATTCATCCTCGTAAACAAGCTCGTTTGTTGTTGACATGTTCTTCAACGGTCTCGTCTTCACTGCTCCTCAAAGAAATTCACAAGTACAACCTGCATGTAGCCGAGGTGTCACTGAGTGAACGCCGACTCAGCGTTCACCCTCGTTACCTATTTACAACTCTGTATGTGGTTTTCAAGTCAAGGTTCTTTATTGTCATTCCCGTCACAGGTGGTCGTGAAATTGTGTACTCAAGGTCCAAAAATAGCATA
Organism: Garcialebias charrua; assembly: GCA_038048925.1. Classification (NCBI taxonomy): domain Eukaryota; kingdom Metazoa; phylum Chordata; class Actinopteri; order Cyprinodontiformes; family Rivulidae; genus Garcialebias; species Garcialebias charrua. The sequence continues at coordinate 65,969 of JBBPBX010003255.1, read as the reverse complement.
AATATAAAGTAAAAAAAAAAAGGTATACAAAGATCTAATATATATATATATATATACTAAACAACAATTATAATATAGTATAATACGGTGTATTAAACTGCAGCCTGAACATTTTTATTCATTTATTCATTTCATTTCCATTAAAAACACACATACAATTTAAAAAAAAAACATAAAATGAAAGGAAGCAGTTGAGTCTGTTGTGAGCAGATGAGTTTGAATACAGCAGCTTAAAGGCTGTGCAGCACAGATAAAGTGACAAATCTCCAATTAAAGTGTCATCAGTGATTTTCCTGGTTAGGGATTTATGAGTCTTCAGGGTAGAAGCTGAAATGTGACCACTTCAGCTGATTTCAGCTGTTTTAACCGTTCAGGTATCAAAACGTTTATCTTGTTCATTACAGCTGCAGCTTTGGGTTTTCCAGTGGTGGGCCTCCGACCGCTAGGGAGCGCTAATGCGCTAATCCGCTTATAGCGTAGCTAAATAATCTGTTAGCTTTACAGCGGATTGACTAAATTTTATAATTCATAAGCGGATTTGTACTATTTTTATTTAAAATGCAGTACCGCTAATAACTAATTATCTATCAGTAAAAACGAAATAACGTATTTACGAGCTCGGACGACAGCTAACAGACTATATCCTGTCAGCGCCGGATGTGGTCCGTGACAAAAAAGCGTCCCCCTCAGTCTCTTGGTGTGTGCTCTCTCTATAGCAGTTAGCAGCCAGTGTGTTACTCTGCAGCCTTATTGCTTGTTTTCGAAGAGTCAGACGAAGACTTTTTAACATGGAGGGTGAACTTGTGGATGTTTCTCAGCGGCCTACGCGACGCGTCTGGATTTAAAAAAAGAAGTTCGCCACATTAGCACTCTTCAAAATGGCGTCCGCGACGGCCAAAGAAGCCAGGATTTTACAACAAAACACGGTAAAACAATTATTTCTTTGCTGAGAAAAAATATATTTCATAGCTGACGTTATAGCACAAGTTTTTCTGAGCTTGAGAGTTTCACGAAATGGTCAAATCTGCTGGATTAAAAAAGTAGTTCACCATTAGCACTCTTCAAAATGGCGTCCGCGACGGCCACAGAAATTAAGAACATAAAATAGCTGACAGGGCAGCAAACTTACATACTCAGGGAATCACAAGGAACTCAGGAGACAGAGGCAACAGGAGACAATGCCAGGACAACGATAAACACAGAGATACAGACTTATTTTTGATTTGATTTGATGTTTATTCATTCATTTTAAAAGAACAATACAAAACAGTTTCATCAGATACAAGGATGAATAGACTTTTAGCTGAATGGATGGATGGATAGACAGTTAGCTGAATGGATGGATGGATGAATAGACAGTTAGCTGAATGGATGGATGGATAGACAGTTAGCTGAATGGATGGATGGATGGATGAATAGACAGTTAGCTGAATGGATGGATGAATAGACAGCTGAATGGCTGGATAGATGGATGAATAGACAGTTAGCTGAATGGATGGATGAATAGACAGTTAGCTGAATGGATGGATGGATGAATAGACAGTTAGCTGAATGGATGGATGGATAGACAGTTAGCTGAATGGATGGATGGATGAATAGACAGTTAGCTGAATGATGGATGAATAGACAGCTGAATGGCTGGATAGATGGATGAATAGACAGTTAGCTGAATGGATGGATGAATAGACAGTTAGCTGAATGGATGGATGGATAGACAGTTAGCTGAATGGATGGATGGATAGACAGTTAGCTGAATGGATGGATGGATAGACAGTTAGCTGAATGGATGGATGAATAGACAGTTAGCTGAATGGATGGATAGACAGTTAGCTGGATGGCTGGCTGGATGGATGGATGAATAGACAGCTGAATGGATGGATGAATAGACAGTTAGCTGAATGGCTGGATGAATAGACAGTTATCTTAATGGATGGATGAATAGACAGTTAGCTGAATGGATGGATGAATAGACAGTTAGCTGAATGGCTGGCTGGATGGATGGATGGATGAATAGACAGCTGAATGGATGGATGAATAGACAGTTAGCTGAATGGCTGGATGAATAGACATTTATCTTAATGGATGGATGAATAGACAGTTAGCTGAATGGATGGATGAATAGTAGGCATGTAACGAGATCTCGTTGTACGAGATCTCGCGATATTAAACTCCCGCGATATCTCTCATTGAGAGGTAATGTTGTCTCGCAAGACGCTAATGCTAGCAGCCCCTAGCAAGTCAGCGTCACGGACAGCATGGCTTCGCCGGATGAAGTTGCTATAGAAGACGCCCCAACTACTGATGGAGGGTCCCGGTGCCGCAGACGCCTCTACATTGATGGAGGGTCCCGGCGCTGCCCCGGATGTAAAGACACACTTGTGTAAACACCGGTGTGACCGGTGTTGCCAGATAGTCCCACCCACCCAAAGCACTCTTTACCCGCAAAAGTCAGAAGGAAAATCGCGGTGAACCGCCCAATCTGGCAACACTGGTGAGTGACGGCTGCAGATTCAGTGCTGATGCGGATATTTATGTTCAATTTTTGGAAAGTCCTGCGTGAATATCTATTTTTTTAAACAAAGTTGAACGTTCTAAGGTCTAAGGAGATTCAATCAGTAAAATGAAGACATCAGTTGAGTTTGTAATACATGTTAAAACAGAATAAAAGCCTTTTTGCGGCATAAAACCGATCTTTGAAGTTTTCTTGAACTAATATTAAAATCTCGTCTCGTTCTCGCGAACTCTGTAATTTGTCTCGTCTCGTCTCGAGAGTTTTGTGTATCGTTACACCCCTAATGAATAGACAGTAAGCTGAATGGATGGATGAATAGACAGTTAGCTGGATGGATGTATGGATGGATGAATAGACAGTTAGCTGAATGGATGGATGGATAGATAGTTAGCTGGATGGATGAATGGATGGATGAATAGACAGTTAGCTGAATGGATGGATGGATAGACAGTTAGCTGGATGGCTGGCTGGATGGATGGATGAATAGACAGCTGAATGGATGGATGAATAGACAGTTAGCTGAATGGCTGGATGAATAGACAGTTATCTTAATGGATGGATGAATAGACAGTTAGCTGAATGGATGGATGAATAGACAGTTAGCTGAATGGATGGATGAATAGACAGTTAGCTGAATGGATGGATGAATAGACAGTTAGCTGAATGGATGGATGAATAGACAGTTAGCTGAATGGATGGATGAATAGACAGTTAGCTGAATGGATGGATGAATAGACAGTTAGCTGAATGGATGGATGAATAGACAGTTAGCTGAATGGATGGATGAATAGACAGTTAGCTGAATGGATGGATGAATAGACAGTTAGCTGAATGGATGGATGAATAGACAGTTAGCTGAATGGATGGATGAATAGACAGTTAGCTGAATGGATGGATGAATAGACAGTTAGCTGGATGGATGGATGAATAGACAGTTAGCTGAATGGATGGATGAATAGACAGTTAGCTGAATGGATGGATGAATAGACAGTTAGCTGAATGGATGGATGAATAGACAGTTAGCTGATGGATGGATGGATGAATAGACAGTTAGCTGAATGGATGGATGAATAGACAGTTAGCTGAATGGATGGATGAATAGACAGTTAGCTGGATGGCTGGATGGATGATCTTTAACAAGTTCTAAAATCATTAAAATTTAACCTCAGCTTGTGCCTCTGACCCAACAGAACCTCCTTCAGCAGCAGAACCCTCTGTGGTTCTCTGCAGGACTTCATCAGTCTCTCTCCTGGTTCTGGAGGAGTTCTGACCCACTCTTCTTTCCATTGTTGCTTCAGTTCTTTGAGGTTTCTGCTCAGCTCTCTGAAGGTCCCACCTTCAGGTTCAGGTTCTGGACTCTGACTGGGCCGTTGATTTGATTTGATGTTTATTCATTCATTTTAAAAGAACAATACAAAACAGTTTCATCAGATACAAGAATACAAGTAGGATAAAATGAAAGGAGCAGAAAGAAGATGAAATCTTATTATATCTGCCCCTTATTTCACAGTTTGTTCAACCAATGATAACCTTCAAACTACATCACAAAATGAATAAATCTACTAATTTATCTAACTGTAATACACAAACTACATCACAAAATGAATAACTCTACTTAATTTTTCTAACTGTAATACACAAACTACATCACAAAATGAATAACTCTACTTAATTTTTCTAACTGTAATACACAAACTACATCACAAAATGAATAACTCTACTTAAAGGAGAAATGTAATCAAATCTGAAAAAATCGATATAACAAGAATTTCATATAGTAAACAACACACATAAACATACTTAGTATGCTTTTTTCAAGTCAGTAGCTTAAAGAAATAGTTTTTTACATTTTTCCTGCTACATGCCGAAGTACAGTGATTTCTGTAGTAATTTTCTGGACGCACTTTTATGACACAATTAAGACCTCCTTTGCTATCTTACAATAACACTGAAGCTATAAACCCATCATTACTGTCCTCTTGTCTGTCATTTAAAATGGAAGCAGAAGACTTTTTTGAATCTGAAGGATATCACTTTAGTTTGTCAAAAACAGTTTGGTGATTTAGTGCATTAATGGGCATTTCTATCCTGGAAATACGAATAGCCGTGCGTTAGCCGCCGCATGCTAACGTTAGCATGCTAGCGCCGTATGCTAACGTTAGCATGCTAGCGCCGTATGCTAACGTGGAAGTGGGGGTGTTGAAAATGTCCTGAAACAGTTACCAATGTCTTGTTAAGCTCTGTCTTCCCCAGAACATAGTAGGATCTAAAATGATTTTTAAAGATGAAGGAGCAAGTTGAAACATGCTGTCTCCCTCCTTGCTAGCAGGCTCCATTGGGAGCTGCCTGGCTAACTAACTACGGTGGCCCTACACGGCCAAAATTCTACAGCGGCCGAATGCACAGGAGCGGTAAAAATACAATATAAAATTTTAAAAAAGTTTTAAAATCGATTTTGGGGCTTTTAGAATAGATTCTGAATCGCCAGGACTAAGAATCTTGATTCTTTAAAAAATAGATTTTTTTTGCTGCATCCATAATTGCTACACACTGAAACCTTTTTGTCCACAACTAGATACACACACTAATATTACTGTATGAGGGACGACTCGTTGCACTGCCTACGTCATATTCAGGGGACGGAGAGCAGGCAGGGGGAGGGGGGTCAAAAACACCAGATGAGAATTTTTTCACTTTGCAAAGTCTAAATTTGAGTTAGGATGACATTTTTGACTTGTGAAAATTTCTCAACAAGCTTATTTTATGCTTTTCATTAGACTACTATTAGCTTAAAAACACTTTTCATTTCTCCTTTAATTTTTCTAACTGTAATACACAAACACACTAAGCTACATCATAAGTACAACATAAGTGTAATACACAAACACACTAAGCTACATCATATATAGTTTTTGAGCAAGTCCTTTTTGACCTTTTTCTTAAATGTATACTGTACATTGATTTTGCATTTTTAAAGGTTCAGTATGCAGTTTCTGTAGAACTGCAGCACTTAGAAATATTTTCAACAGGCAAAGCATTCTGATCCCTCCCCCTCAGAGCCATATGTGGCTCTGCCCCCTTGTGGTCTGTTGAATTTCAAATTCAAGCTCTGTTTTTATTGGCTGATTCAAATTCAAGCTCTGTTTTTATTGGCTGGTTACAAACTCTGTTTTTATTGGCTGGAAAATGGCGGGTCACCTTTTCTTTTTAGAAATGCTTATTTACCACCTGGAGAAGCAAGGGGACAATATTTTTTTTAATTTTTTTTCAGAGATTACCTGGCTAACATCAGTCTGTCAGGAGGTAGTGACAGAGTGAAGAAATATGTTCATAAAAAAAGCTACATACTGAAGCTTTAACATCACTCTCCAGAACATTCCACAATCGAACTCCCTGAATTGAGGTAGACCGTCCCTTTAAGCTGGTTCTGAATTGTGGTTTGATGAATATCTGTCCCTTTGAGATTGTAATAACTTTGTCTAAATTTCTTTGGATATTTAAAGGTAATGTGTTATTATGAGCCCTATACATAACTGATAAAATACTATATTCTACCAATTCCTGGAATTTCAATAAATTTAGCTGAAGAAACAAGGTGTTTGATGGGTGACTGAAATGTTTTCTGGTGATTACTCTTACAGCTCTCTTTTGTAAAATAAAAACAGGCTTTGTAATTGTTTTGCACGCTTTTCCCCAAACCTCAATACAATAGATTAAATGTGGAACAATGATTGTGTTATACAACATATACAGAGCTTTATCAATTAAAAAATCCCTGACTTTATATACAGGTACATGAACACACAGCATGACAATCACAAACACCTGGACAACAAAATGGAGGAGATAAGCAAGACAATTAACAGAGAGACCAGGGAGTGTAGGGATGGGGACCCACCACCTGAGAGCAACATGCTTACAACTGTTATCTTGAAGTTCTAGGGTGTAGAGAGCCACAGAAACGGTTATGGTAGGCCGGATTTGGCCCACGGGCCTTGAGTTTGACACATGCGATCTAGTGGTACTAAAAGTAACAAAAGAAGAAAAAAAAAACAGCCAAATATGTCTGCAGTTTAGCTAACAGACTTTGGAATGGGTACATTTTGTCCTTGTCAAACCTGTTGAAGAGAACCAAACTAAATACTCTGAAACTCAAACAACTTACTGTATAACAGTTCATGCACCGCTAGTTGGCAGTGTAGTGCAAATATTGCATAACTTGCTGCTACCAATTGTTGAATTTAATTAGCGGATTAGAATTAGCTTCCCCTAATTTTCATAAGACATTAGTGCTTTTGAAATTGCGGACCTAAATAAATTAATTAGTGCTTTAGAAATAGCGGAACTAATTTTTGGATTAGCGTTGCCCACCACTGGGGTTTTCAATCCATCCAGCATGTTCTGAGTCTCCTCCCAGTGGGACATGCGTGGAAAACCTTCATAGGGAGGCGCCCATCCTTAACCAGATGCTCGAACCATTTCAGCTGCTCCTCTCAATGTGGAGGAGCAGCGGTTCTACTCAGTCTGTCCTGGAGAACTGAACTTCTCAGCCGATCTCTTTAGGGAGAGTCCTGCATTGGAAACTCATTTAGAGCTCCTGGATCCATGATCTCGTTCTTTCAGGCTCTACCCAGAGTTCATGACCAGAGGTGAGGGTAGGAATGTAGACCGACTGGTAAACAGAGAGCTTCACTTACAGCTCAGCTCCCTCTTCACCACAACGGACCGGCACAGAGAACGCAATACTGCAGACGCTGCACCAGTCCGTCTGTCGATCTCCCAGTCCAAACTCTTCAAACTCAACCCTGAGATATTGAACTCCTCCACTTGGGGCAGAACCTCACTCCTGGTCCACTCCTGGTCCACAGGATCAGACTTAGCTTTTTTAGATTTTTCTACCTGGATTATTGAGCATGCATCAGGGTACTCACTCCTTTTAGTTTTTGTAACTGTTGAACTTTTTGAAATTCAGCATCATTTTCTCAAACCTTAAAAAAAAAAAAAGTTTGTGCTTTTTGAAATGTTCTCCAGCATATCTGTTTCACTTTTAGCTGCTGGTCTCAACTTTCAGTTTTTGCTGTTTTTAAGCTTTTCTTTTGCTAATTTTAATGTTTATTTTCTATGATTCTTTATCTATTTTTATTTTACAGAAGAAAGCTGTTCGAATTATTACCAGAAAACATTTCTGTCACCCATCAAACCCATTGTTTTATCAACTGAAGTTATTGAAGTTCCATGAATTGGTAGATTATAATATTTTGATAATTATGTATAAGGCTCATAACAATTCATTACCTTTAAATATTCAAAGTAATTTTGTTAAAAGACAAAGTTGTTATAATCTTAAAGGGACAGAAATATATTCCAAACCAAAATTCAGAACCAGTTTGAAGGGACGGTCTACCTCAATCCAGGGAATTGGATTATGTAATGTTCTGGAAAGTAATGTTAGGAATGCAAAATGGTAAATGGTAAATGGAGCTTATTTATATAGCGCTTTCCAGCCCCCTGTGAGGAGCCCCAAAGCGCTTTACAATACCAACCATCCACCCATTCATTCAGACATTCATACACCGGTAGTGGTAGCCTGCCTTGCAAGGCGCCATCCAGACCTACCGGGAGCAACTCGGGGTTAAGTGTCTTGCCCAGGGACACAACAACACATGGTGGGCGGACGCGGGATTCAAACCTCCAACCTTCCGATCGGGGGTCGACTGCCATTACCACTGTGCCACGGTCGCCCACAAAAATCAATGTATACATTCAAAAAAAATGGTTAAGGCTAAATTGCTTGAAAATTACATATGAAGTTGCTTAGTGTGTGTGTATTAGTGTAGAATGTTGAAAGGTTAAAATGTTAAGATGTATGTATTAGTATTTGAATAATCTACAGTTATTCATTTTGTTATGTTACTATAATCCTTTGTTCAACTACTGTAATTGTGTGAAGAGTAGGGGCAGATATGATAAGATTCCTTCTTCTTTCTGCTCCTTTCATTTTAAATTGTCTATTTTTTGTTGTTGTAATGGTTTGTATTGCTTTTTTCTTTTGTTGTTCTTTAAAAAAATGAATGAATGAATTAATTAAACATATGTTTCAGTTTCAGCTACCGGTAATTCCAGCAGTCCTTCAGCGTTCTCTTGTGTTTAATGATGACAGTGCAGGTTTGGGTGTTTGCTTTCGTTTGTCCGTACAATCAACAGAGTTTGTAAAACCGGTCCGTTCTCTGCGCAGCCTTTTCATCCTGTCCAACGAGACGGTGAACATCTGGAGCCATCTGTTGGGCTTCTTGCTCTTCTTCTGTCTCGGGGTTTACAACATGGCTTCGGTTCTGCCGGCCGTCGGTGCCTCCAGAGAAGACTACGTCATCTACTCCATCGAGCTCTTCTGCCTTCAGGTGCGGTCCTGAGCTTCACGGTTTGGATGTCGCCGTAGATCCGACAGTTTGAGAAGCTGACGCTTATTAATTAATCAATAAGTTGTGTAGATCATTTGATATACGTTTGTGGTTGCGTTCCTCAGCTGTGCATGCTCTGCTCCGTGGGTTACCACCTGTTCTGCTGCCATCGATCAGAGAAAACCAGCCGTCGCTGGATGGCACTGGACTACGCCGGCGTCTCCATCGGCATCCTGGGCTGCTACGTCCCCGGAGTCTTCTACACCTTCTACTGTAACAATGTACGTCTATTTCTCTTCGTCTTCCTCTGAATTATAAACATTAATAATAAAAGTCAAATGATGACTAGGGATGGGAATTGATAAGAAATTATCAATATCGATGCCTTTATCGATGTCATTTATCGATTCGATTCCTTATCAATTCTGTTATCAATTCTCATTTGGGTAATAAAATATAGTAAACCATTTGTGTTCATAAAGAATTTATTTATGGATATTTTCCCATATTTTTAGACTCATTTTTCGCTCTGATTCTTCGTTTTTCATTTTTGGCGAAAATGGTGCAGTACCAGTTTCGGCCGCTTTAGAGGCGCTGTAGGCAGCAGCCAGCAGAGGACTCAGAGAGTGAAGAGGAAGAGTGGCCACTTCCAGAAGTTTCTACTTGCTGTGTTCGAAAAAAGACTCCTTTGGTCGGACTGATGACTCTGTCGCTGCCCGCTCCCTGCTGTGGATGTAGCTGTTTTTGTTTGCAAGATACCACTCATAAACCACACCGCGGATTTTTAAATCCAGCTGATTTCACATTTGGTTCAGCTCAGGAGCCCGTCTGCTATAGTGAGGTAAGAAATATATTTTTAAGCGTTTATTTAGCTAAATTTAAAGAAACAAAGCGTCCGGTTTGACCCGCCTGGCGCCTGCATAAAAATCAGCGAACTTTTTTTTTTAAAATCCAGCTTATTTGAACATTTCGTTAAACTCAAGAGTACGTCTACTATTAAGTCAGCTAAGAAATATATTTTTTAAGCGTTTATTTAGCTAAATTTAAAGAAAGAAAGCGTCCGGTTTGACCCGCCTGGCGCCTGCCTAAAATTCCGCGAACTTTTTTTTTTTTAAATCCAGCTGATTTGAACATTTCGTTAAGCTCAGAAGGACGTCTGCTATGAAGTCAGCTAAGAAATATTTATTTTTTTCGGGCGCGGCGCATGTCTGTGATGTCAGCGCTTAAATACGTCACCACCAGGAGTCTGCAGAACCGATAAGCTGAATCGTTAAGACAAGCATCCTACAATTCCATGGAATTGGACTTTTAAGAACCGGTTCTCTAACAGAACCGGTTCTCGGTTCCCATCCCTAAGACTGAGACATCCAGGATATGAAGGGTTAATAACTGTGACGGGCTCCAACTAAACGCCTCTGGTTACTTCTTTTTACTCCTAACTTCTTATTTTTTTATTTAAAAAAAAGCACCACTTAAAAATGAAATGGCTGCAGTTACACAGACTGCAGCTGTTCAGACTAAATTAATGAGTTAAAAGTATTTTAGCAGATATTCACTGAGACAGATTTTATATTTGTAGTTTTTATTTCTACTTTCTGAGTAAAAGTTGATTTATACTGTAGTTTGTCTTGTATGACTTTATGGAAACATTTAACATTTTCTAAATGTACCAAAGCTACAAGCTAAACGTATCAAAGGGCTAGCTACAAGCTAAACGTATCGAAGGGCTAGCTACAGCTAAACGTATCAAAGAGCTAGCTACAAGCTAAACGTATTGAAGGGTTAGCTACAAGCTAAACGTATCGAAAGGCTAGCTACAAGCTAAACGTATCGAAGGGCTAGCTACAGCTAAACGTATCAAAGGCTAGCTACAGCTAAACGTATCGAAGGGCTAACTACAGCTAAACGTATCAAAGAGCTAGCTACAGCTAAACATATCAAAGAGCTAGCTACAGCTAAACATATCAAAGAGCTAGCTACAGCTAAACGTATTGAAGGGCTAGCTACAAGCTAAACGTATCGAAGGGCTAGCTACAAGCTAAACGTATCGAAGGGCTAGCTACAAGCTAAACGTATCGAAGGGCTAGCTACAGCTAAACGTATCGAAGGGCTAGCTACAAGCTAAACGTATCGAAGGGCTAGCTACAGCTTAACGTATCGAAGGGGTAGCTACAAGCTAAACATATCAAAGGGCTAGTTACAAGCTAAATCCTGTCCAGAGGACCTGACAACTTTGTTTGATTTTTCCACCTGGATTATTGAGCAGCATCAGGACTTAAATTAAAATGTTTCAAAAGGCTAGCTAAAAGCTAAAAGTAGCAAAAGGGATAAAGTACAAAAAGTTGAGCTAAATATAAGAGCTGACTAAAGCAACAATACGATAGCTAGAAGCTACGGTAAGTGTATCAAAAGGCCAACTAAAATCTAAATCTATCAAAAAAGCTGACTTGAAGATAGAAGTAGCTAAAGGTTAACCAAAGCAACAAAACCAAAGCAAGAAGCTACGTGCATAAGTTTCTCAAAAGATAAAATATCAAGATGTTATTAAAAAGTAGCAAAATACCAGCTAAATTAGGAATAGTAGCAAAAATGTTAAATTAGCGTTAGAAAAAAGCAGCTGAATCAGATTTTAACGGAAGCAGTTTTTGAAGAGATCTTTATGAATTTGTTTGAGGAAAACTTATAAATAAAGTTGGAAACATTTATTTAAGGATAAAAAAATAAAAATGAGCTGAATGTTTTCGTACAAATAATTCTTGAGAAACGACACGCAGAATGTGAGTAATACTGAAAAAGTAAAACTTTATTAGGAGAGCGTTTGTCTTTAGCTCCAGCCTGAGTCCATGAAGACGTTTTAAAACAAAAGTGAGAAGCTGCAGGAAGTCCTGCTCCACCTGGACTCATCTTGTGACACAAGACAACTCGTGTCGTTTCTCCCAACATGACGTGCTGAAGCAGGATGTGAGACTCGGCGCCGCGGCGCGGGAACCACTAATTCAATAACGTGGACCTGCGGTTCTGGCTCGGCCCGTTGACTCATTGTTCCCGGTGAAAAAGCGTCTCGACACCTTCGCCGCTCTTGCCGTTTGGAAAGCAGCCTCCGATGACACAAACCGGCTTCGGCTCCTCGTTCCAGCCGCCCACCACCTTGTTTTTTAATTTTATTTTTTTAAATCCTGAAACGTCTGGCTCGGCTGCTCGCGTTCCCCCGCGCGTTGGACGCGCCGGGTTATTTTGCCCCCAGAACTTTGCTGAAATCTGCTCCAGCCCGAACCAGATGGCTGCGTTCGCCGAGCGCTCCGTCACTCCTGTCCCCCACCATATGACGCTCGCGAGTCTCCCCCCGCTCCTCCCTCCCTCCCTCCGGTGCCAAGGCGGGGGCTTCGCTTCAAGGTGGCTCCGCTCCGGTGGCGAGCCAAGTCCCCGAAGGAAAACAGATTTTTATATTTAGCCAGTCAAACGCTCGCCTGAGTCTTTCAGGGCTCGGAGGAGAGCTCAAAGAATTTGGCTGCAGCCGAGCGGGGCCTCGTTCCGGGTGCAAATTTATTCACTGTGAAATTCAGCGGGACGCGTCGCACGAGGACGTGTGACTGGACGGAGGCCGGCTTCCTCACAAAACGGACAGACGGGACGGAGACGAGGCCGTCCACACCGTCCTCAGCTGCTCGCAGAAGTTTAGTCGTAGCTGTTTGTCTGTGAAAACGAGCCAAAAACGCCAATAAACAAAGCTGCACTCATATAATCTGAATTAACTTCGGCTGCTGAGGGACCAGTTCAAGGAGCCGAAACCGAACTGTCAAAACAATGCAAAAATGAAAAGTAGATAAAAGCTAAAGCCAGTTGAAAGTGATTAAGAACTAAAATGAGCTAAAATCAGTAGCTCAGATCTAAATTTATCACAGCTATGAGCGAAAATTAGAAAACTGTAGCTAAATGCTCAAATAAAGAAAACTGTAGAAGTAAAAGCTTAGGTTAGTTAAGAGATTGCTAAATACTTGAGCAAAAATTTGGCTAAAAGCTAATGTGAAGAAAACTGTAGCTTAAAGCTAAAGCCAGTAAAATAGTGTAGTGGCTAAAACATAAATCCAACACAGTAGCTGAAAGTTAAAATTATTAAAACATAAAGCCTGCAAAACTGTAGCTGAAAGTTAGCTAGTTGCTAAAATCAACTAAATGGTAGCTAAAAGCTAAAGTCAGTAAAATTGTAGCTAAGTTAGGATTATCAAAACCTATAGCTGAAGGCCAATATCATCGACACTGTAGTCAAAAGCTAAATTTAGCACAGTGGTAGCTAAAAGCTAGCAAAACTAGCTAAAAGTAGACTTACTAAATGATAGCTAAATGCTAAAAAAAAAAGCTAAAAGCTTAAATCAATAAAATAGTGACTAATAGCTAATAGCTGAAAGCTACACCTGCCTCCACCTTCATTTGCACCACTCTGGGCCCTTAGCCCCCACCATCTGCTCTCCTGGGCGCCCAGCTCTCTGCTCCACACAGAGCTGTGGTAGCTCAGGGGTCTGTGGCTGCGTCAGAAAGGACATCGAGTGACAGTTACTTCACTGTGGAGACCCCTGAAGGAAGGAGCAGCCGAAAGAAGGAATAAAAGTAGCTGAAAGCTACGAGTTTGTTTAAAAGCCACTCTTCAAATGTTTGTCCTAACTTCCTGTTCTAGTTTTTATTTAAACACAAAGGATGAGCTTTGTTTACTTCCTGATTTGAAAAGGTGTTTGCTCCCCCCCCCCCAGTACTGGCGGCAGGTGTACCTGGTGACGGTGCTGGCCATGATCCTGGCCGTGTTCTTCGCTCAGATCCACCCTCTCTACCTCAGCAAGCAGTGGAAGCAGCTGCGCTCGCTCATCTTCTGCTGCGTGGCCGGGTACGGCCTTGTCCCCACCGTCCACTGGATCTGCTCCACGGGGGGGTTCTCCTCCGAGCTCGTCCAGGTGAGCGCTCAGACTCACCTCAACACGTTTACTGTCATCACTTTTTAAAAAAAAAAAAACAAGTGTTTCCTCTTTTCAGGCTTTTGTCCCTCGAATCCTGGGGATGTATTTCATCGCAGTGTTGGCCATTATTTTTTACAACTCCAAAGTTCCTGAACGCTACTTTCCAGGTGAGAACGCTTTGATCTGGAACACTTTTTTATTTATTTTTGGGTCATATTTTCAGGTCGTTCAAAGATTTAGAAAATGGAAACCCTGCAGCTCTTAACTTCTTTTAAATTAGGGCCACAAAGTAATAAAAAACAAACAATACTCGAGTAATGCATATCGACATTTACATTAGTGTCAGAAGTCGCACAAGCACACGTTTTACAAATGTGCACCACAAGACTCACAAACAGTTTTTCAATTGTACACATTTCAAATTGCACAAGTAGAAATGTTCTACACACAAATCACCTGCTCGGGACGGACCAACTTGCCTGTGAATGTGACTTTTGAGACTTTTCAGTTTCACGAAGGTAACGCTGCATTCAAGACTGCTGAGAAGTCGGGACATCTGAGCTTTACCAGATTTACTGAGTTAACAACCCTTAACCTCCATATTGAAACGCACATCGACACATTACTGGATTTTAAAACGTTAATTGTGTTAACTGTGCGGTTAAAATAACGAGTAATGAGTTTGTTATTCATGTGGAAAATCAATCCCAGTAGTTTTTCCACAAGAATAACCGACCCGGTTTTGATTTTGACTTTATGGACCGAACAGTTACAATGAACATTCTTCTTGTGGAAAAAAAAAAACTACCGGAAAAACACGAGTCCGGTACTGTGTGAACTGTACAACTACTCAGAATGCTTAATGCCACACGTACACGCGTTATTACATTGTGCACGTGTGTGTATGCGCAGATCATTCCTACTTGTTCAATTTGAAACTTGCACATTCGAACAACTTGCACACGTACGTAGATTAACGGTTGACGTGTCTGGAATGACTCTCAGCTACTACCACACCACAGTGTTCACTGAGTTACAGCCACTTTGTACAGGTTGGTTAGCTGTGGCGACCATCTTGAATTTAATGCTGTCGATGTTTAGTAATTCATGAGATATTTTGCTGACAGACATTATACGGCCATCATTGTGTCATGGCGTCTGTGGACAGTCTCTTATCTGAGCTCTAAATTAACCCGTTAACACCAAACACTGTAAACTAGTCACAGCTACTGGACTCTGTAGAACACCGATGCAACACGGTCGACCAACTTAAGGGTAATTTCTAGTATTTTCTTGTTGGATGAGGCGGACACGCTCCACGATAGTAACGAATAAACAGAAGCGATAAAAATGTTGATTAATGTAAAGGAACGGGAAGCAGACATGACTAAATACATAAACACTGACTGAGCAGTGGCGTCTGTAAAAAGGTCCAGCAGCACAGCTGGACACCTCAAAGGTCAAGGATGATCCTCACGGATGTTAATGTGATGGGGTCAAAGGTCACCCCTTTAAACAGAAGGGGTAATACAGTCCACATCAAGTTGTCTCCACTAGGGATGGGAATTGATAAGAATTTGGCAATTCCAATTCCTTTATCGATATAATTCATCGAGTCAATTCTGTTATCAATTCTCATTGGGTTAGGCTTTTTTAGTGAAGTAAAGCCACACGCTTGACCGCTTCCTCCACGACGCCATGTTGAACACCAAATACGGCGCATGTTTGTGATGTCATCACGTAAATGGGTCACCACGATGAGTCAGAAGAACCGATAAACTGAATCGTTAAGACAAGCAGTCTTCAATTCCAGGGAATTGAACTCTTAAGAACTGGTTCTTTAAAAGAAGCGGTTCTCAGTTCCCATCCCTAGTCTCCACAGATGTTCAGGACGGAGACCGTGGCTCCACATTGGATCCTGTTTTAATTCAGACCACTTCCACCAGTTAAAGCTAGGGTCTGCGATATTTGAACTCTCTGGGACTTAGAAATATTTTCAGCGCAGAAAAGCATTCTGCTCCCTCCCCTCAGAGCCATATATGGCACAGTCCGTGCTTCTGGTGAACTTGGGATC
>JBBPBX010003255.1:29823-47582 GCA_038048925.1 Garcialebias charrua | reverse complement strand
CCAACGTATGTCCTTTTGGCTCATTTAGGTTGATGTGCAATTCTTATATTTCACTGTTTAGTATTTTAACGACTTCTTTCCAAAATGCAGAACATTTAACTTTAGAGCTGGGTGGTTTCATGCGACCTTGTAGTAGTTGGATTGTGACATGTAGATACCATGTCACTAGGAGGGTACAGTACCGTATATTTCACCCTACAAGTTGCAGGTTTTTTTTGTGCCCCGAGACTTATGGGCCAAAGCAACATATTTATGGATTTTTACCCATATTTCTAAACCAATTTTTGGCTGAGATATGACCATTTTTTATGATTATGACATTGTAGGAAGGTGCTATACAAATAAAGTTTATTATTATTACTGTATTATTTTTATTCAGTCAGACTGAAAATATTGAACACTACCAGTTTCAGCCGCTAGATGGCACTCAATGGCTGTGGCATGCCGTTGTATCATGTAATAGGTAAACGTGACAATAATGACAAATTCAAAAAAGTTCAAGACAAAAACCACTGGACTTTATTTATTAAACGCAAATTCTGTAAGAATAAAAATAGCTAAATCTATAGCAGTACTGTACAAAGTCAGAGACTTATTGAATGATAAAGCTCTGTGTTTGTTGTATAACACAATCATTGTTCCACACTTAATTTATTGTATTGATGTTTGGGGGAAAGCATGTAAAACAATTCAAGCCTATTTTTGTATTGCAGAAAAGAGCTGTAAGAATTATCACTAGAAAACATTACCGTCATCCATCAAGTACATTATTTTATCATCTGAAGTTATTGAAGTTCCATGATTTGGTAGATTATAATGTTTTATCAGTTATGTATAGGGCTCAAAATAACACATTACCTTTAAATATCCAAATACATTTTTGTTAAAAGACAAAGTTGTTATAATTTTAAGGGGACAGAGATGTTTGTAAAACCAAAATTCATAACAAGTTTGAAGGGACGTTCTACCTCAATCCAGGGAATTATTGGATTGTGGAATGGATTGGAGAATGAAGTTAAAAATGCCAAGTCAATGAAGACTTTTAAGAAAATGATCAAAACTAAATTGTAAAAAAAAAGAAAAAAAAGAAATGTACCGGTAATGTGTATTGTATTAGTTAGTAAATTAGTTATTAATTTTGTTCAGTTACTGAAAAAAAGGGGCAGATATAATAAGATTTTTTTTTCTTTCTGCTACCTTTAATTTTATATTTTGTACGTTATCGTTTATGGGATCGTTTTGTATTGTTTTTTTTAAATTAACAAATTTTATAAATTGTTCTTCCTTTGCTGAAGGGAGGTGACCCCACCTCACTGAACAATTATCGACCGATCTCTAAACTCTGCATCTTAGCCAAGGTTCAAGAAAAACTGATAAACTCTCAGATCAAAAATTATCTGGACTCATTTAACATCTTACCTCTTCATCAATCTGGTTTCAGGAAAAAACACAGCACAACAACTGCTTCTCTGAAGGTTCTGAATGATGTTGTTGAAGCATTGGATGCTAAGGACTATTGTGCTGCACTTTTCTTAGACCTGTCTAAAGCTTTTGACACTGTGGATCATAACATCCTGTGTCATAAGCTCTCAGAAATCGGTTTCTCTGATCACACCATCGGTTGGTTTTCTAACTATCTTTCCAATCGGAGGCAATGTGTTCAACATAACGGTACTTCTTCCAGCTATTTAACAGTTAAAAATGGTGTACCACAAGGCTCAGTTTTAGGACCAACTCTCTTTACAATCTACATAGCTAATGTAGGTCACTGCATCCCTGATGCATCCTTACATTTCTATGCTGATGATACAGTTGTTTATTGCCGAGCTAAAACAGTAGCTAAGGCTTTCCAGTTACTGCAATCCGCTTTTGACATCATCCAGTCAGATTTGTTCCGTCTCAAACTTGTCCTAAATGCTGATAAAACAAAAGGGATGTTTTTTTCAAATAGGAAGGCGGTTCCAGCAGATCCTCCTCTGATTTTATCTTCAAATGGTGTACCTATTGAGTTTGTTGATTCCTATAAATATCTGGGTATCCTGATCGATTCACATCTCTCTTTTAAACTCCACGTGGAAAACCTAGTGAAGAAACTGAAAGTTAAACTGGGTTTCTTTTTCAGAAACAGATCATGTCTATCACTGAATGTTAGGAAACGCCTTGTATCTGTGACTTTCCTTCCCTCCATTGATTACGGTGACATTCTCTACATGAATGCTCCTACAAGCACCCTGCGGATGTTGGATGTTGTCTATCATGGTGCACTAAGATTCATAACTGGTTGTGATTATCGTACCCACCACTGCACCCTGTATTCACTGGTTAACTGGACATCATTAACCTCACGCAGACTCTTCCACTGGTACATTTTCATCTTTAAATCACTTCTTGGTCTGCTGCCCTCATACATCTCCTCCTACATGTCTTTGCGTGAGTGCAGCTACAGTGTGCGCTCTCAGGACATGATTACCTGCAGTGTTCCGTCAGTGAGGACTGAACTTGGAAAAAGGGCCTTCTCCTACTCCGCTCCTGCTTCATGGAATATCTTACAAAAAGATCTGAAGCTCTCGACCTTGACTTCTCTAAATGGTTTTCAGAATCTGTTGGAATCCTGGCAAAAACCAATGCAGATTTGTTCCTGTCTTTGATTTTATACGTCTAATGTTTTGCTAGTTTTTTGATACTTTGTTTAAAAAAAAAAATGTATTTCTCTTTTTTTTTTTCTCTCTTTTGTTTTCTATTGTTTATTGTTTAAGGAAATTCTACCATTGCTGTTCATCGTTCTTTAGTTTTAGCAGGTCGCTTTCGTAAATGAGCCATGAGGCTCAATAAGATTTAATAATAATGTCTTTGTCATCTGTGTATGTTTCCCATAACCATACACAGACGAAATTCGTCTCTGCATTTAACCCAACCACCACCAGGTGGTGCAGTGAGCAGCCAGAAAGCGCCCGGGGAGCTGGAGAATTAGGTGTGCACTCGTAGACACCCCAAGGTGTGTAGTGGCCGGGGTGCGAACCCGCGTCCTTCGATTTACCTGACTAAATAAAGGTTGAATGAAATAAAAAATAAATATACTTTATTGTTTTGGTCTTGAACCGTTTTAAATTTACCATGTCCTGGATGACTAAGAATCTTCACCAGCTATTAATGACACAATGGGCTTGCCATAGTGTGCCACCTTCGTCTGCTTGGATCAACCATCAAACCAACTTCATTTTGCTGCACCGCCCAATGCAGCTAATTTCATTCAACTGAGACACACCTTCACTAAAATTTAGAGTAAACAAATTGTTTTTAAATGTTTATCTTGTTAAATTCCTCCCGTGGCCACCAATAGATTTTTGGCACCACACCGGCCCACATTTCCAGGTCGTCAGCGGTGGCGCATAATAAGATGCGACCCATACGGCAAAGTGACTTATTTATGGATTTTTTTTCCGCTTTACTAGACATATTTGGACTGATGCGACTTATACGGTAGAAAATACGGTATGGAGGGTACAGCGATACGATTTGGTTATCTATGAACACAACAAGCATGTTTTTGATCTGTGGGAGTAAATCATCCAGATTCACTCGCTCCAGTTTGAAGTCCAGTCTGAACTCGTCTGTTCCTTCCACCCAGCTTTATGATCTAAATGTTCGTCATTTTGGAATTAATTGAAGTTTTAGGATCTGTTACATTGTTTTAAATTATTCTCTGTCATGATGTGTCTGGAATTTTATAAGAACTGTTTCTACCATTACCGTACGTTGTTTCAAATGAATCAAATGTTTCCAATGAATCAAATGTTTCTTTTTGTGCCATGAAAGGCACTTCAGCAGAACGGTGTCATGTGGACGTGAAGCCAGAACTCCACACATTAACCAGACTCTGCTTCCCTTCACACACGTCGGCGGTTACGGCTCTGATACTACCTCACGCCGCCTAACGACACAGAGGAATATAAACTTGGCATGAAACGTTTTGTGGAAGTGTTTAAAGACATTTTGCTCTTAATGTGACACTCATGAGCAGTAAATATCTTACCTGATGCAGAAACTGAATCCAGCTCTGGACGAGACCAAAATAATTTCTGCTTAAACTGTTGAGTATGATAGGCCTGCTGAGGTGCTACAGCTAGCTGCTGCTGTTTAATTTGTAAACATTGTTCCATAAACTACTGTACTGGTCGTTAAAGTGTGGGTGACATGATTTTTTTTACTATTCATAAAATTGCTCAAAATATATATTTTATCATTCAACTATGTTTGTTTTTGCAAACAAAATGATAAATCAATTTAATTTTGCTTTAAAAGTGATTTTAAACTTTGTGCCGTGTTTATTCACGGGAAATCCGATTACACGCGAATGCACCATCTGTGACGTAAAATCGGGCAGAGCTCTGGGCTTGTCACAGTGCGCGTGTGTGAGCAGCTCCACATGAAGGTAAGTCTGATACAGCATCAGACCTAAATTAGATCCTGTTGTTTCTTGTTCCATCACCCAAACTATTTTCTGCTTCCCAAACTGAAGACAAATAGCTCAAATCTTCACATAGATTGATAAATTCATCTGGTTTTAAATTGTCCGCTATTAAAGAGACCAGAGCCCTCTGCCCGATTTTACGTCACAGATGGTGCGTTCGTGTGTAATCGGATTTCCCATGAATAAACACGGCGCGAAGTTTAAAATCACTTTTAAAGCAAAATTAAATTGATTTATCATTTTGTTTGCAAAAACGAACAGATTTAAATGATAAAATATATATATTTTGAGCAATTTTATGCATAGTAAAAAATGTCACCCACACTTTAAGACCGCGGCCAATTTTGGTCTTGAACTAAGTATTGTTAAATCCCACATTTAATTATTTTATGTCATCAAACCTCGTCTGAATACCTCATGTCTTTTTGATTAAAACTTACAATAGTTTTTTTATACTCTCTGCTCCTTCAAATGTTTTATGGTACCAAGTCTCAGACTATCTTGGTCTGCAACTTCAAAGGTTTTAATCTGTCGGGGGATTTGTTGCGTCAGTAGAAACTGCAGAGTCAGAATCCTGGATATTAACTCAGTTTCATTTATTTCTTACTTCTAAAGAACTTCAAGCTCATAAAAAGGAAAATTACCAATAAATCCAAATACGCTTCTTGCCGGAAAGAAAGAAAAAAAGCCCAAACTGAAAGGTGACCGGAAAAAATTGCTCCAACTTTCGTAAAAACTATTATAAAAATCTTTCCCGTGTGACGATACAGAACCACGCCCGGGTGAAAAATGCATAGAGGAAACTTTAAAGAGGTGCAGCGAAGTCACAGCGCCCCCAGGTGTTTCCCAGGTGTTTCCCAGGTTGTGGGAGGCAGCTCAGGTAAGGCTTGGCGGTGCTGACAACGCATCAGAAGGCAAACGACGAGGAGTCGAGAGTTGATCTTAAGAGTCACGGTTCAAATTCAAAGTTGTTCAAGGTGCAGCGTCACGAGGCTCCACAGATTCAGTTTTTTTTTACTCCCAATAAAAAACTGAATATTGAAAATGATCCCGACTCAACAAGCGGTTACTGCTTCGAGGGGAACGGCGCCGCTCCGAACGGGTCCAGGTCCACCGGCTGCTGCCGAGCTCCGCTGTGGATCACCAGTTCTGTGAACGGCACCGCTCCAAAATCATCCGTGTCCTCGCCGCCGTGCAGAGACCCGCTCCAGGACTTGGCGGCGCTCGCGTCGCTCTTGTTGTCGCCGAGGCCCGGGTACTGGCCGAGGCGGCCGCCATCCTGAGGGTGGAAGGGTCTGGCGCCGAACGGGTCCAGGATGGGGTCGTCCGCTCCCTTGTCCTTCCCTTCGGACATGATGTCCACGCTGATGTTCTCTTTGGAGTCGGAGGTGCTCAGGAACTCGCTGCTGCTCTGCGAGTCCCGGCGCCCGACCTTCCTGTGCCGACGGACTCTCTCGGGGGTGCGGTAGTTGGGCTTGTTGCTCTTGCGCCCTCCGGTCGGGGTCCCGTGGTGGCGTTTCCCGTTGCTGCCCCCCGCCGCCGCCGCCTCCTGCTTGGTCTTCCTCTGTCGAGACGACAGCTTCTGGAGGCTGCGCTGCTTCAGACGACTCGCCGACTCCTCGAAGGACGAGCGGAAAATGTCGTCGGCGCTCCTCGAGGTGGCGGGGGGAGGTCCGGCGGGGCCCGGCTGGAAGGGGGAGAAGCCAAAAACGTCGATGGCCTCGGGGGAAACGGGTGGCGTTTGACCCGTGGGGGTGTCCCCGCCGCTCTTTCCGGACTTGGACGGGTTCCGGCCGAACGGAGCTTTGATGAAAACGTCAAAGTCGTCGGCTGGGCGCTCCGGGCTCGCCTGCCTGAACGGTGCTTGGGTGAAGATGTCGGTGCGCTTTGAGGGCTCCACAGGTGACGCGCCTCCAAGGAAGGGAATGGCGCCGAACACGTCCACGTCCTCCGGTGGTGTCGCTCCGCCGGGGGACAGAGCAGGCGTGACCAGACTCGTCGTGGGAGCAGGTTCTTCACGGGCTGCAGGTTTCTTCCAGCATCTCTTGACCCCGCTGGGTTCGTAGTCCGAATCCTCCTCCTCTTCCTCAGAGTCCGTCAGCAGAGGCCTCTGTCCTGAAGTCTCCGGCTCGGTGTCCTCGCCGTGCTCACTGTTCAAGACCTCCTCCTCTTCCTCCTGCTCCTCCTCCTCGCTGCTCTTTGGTGACGGGGGGTCAGACTCGAAGTCGCTGTCCGACTCGTCGCCGGGTCTGACGCCGCTCTTCTTGCTGGGTTTGGGCTCCTTGGTCGGCTCTGGAGCCTCGATGGAGGCTGGAGCCTCCTCAGGGGTCTGCTCGCTCCTCGTCACGCTGGTTTCTGCAGGAGCACAAGGTCAAAGGTTAAACTCCTTTTGAACACATTTCTTTTAAAGCACTGATTGAAAGTCATGAGGAAATACTGTTAATGACTTAAAATACTGTTAATGACTTAAATACTGTTAATACTGTTAATGACTTAAAATACTGTTAATGACTTAAAATACTGTTATTGACTTAAAATACTATTAAAACCGTTAATGACTTAAATACTGTTAAAACCGTTAATGACTTAAATACTGTTAATACCGTTAATGACTTAAATACTGTTAAAACCGTTAATGACTTAAATACTGTTAAAACCGTTAATGACTTAAATACTGTTAAAACCGTTAATGACTTAAATACTGTTAAAACCGTTAATGACTTAAATACTGTTAAAACCGTTAATGACTTAAATACTGTTAAAACCGTTAATGACTTAAATACTGTTAATACTGTTAATGACTTAAAATACTGTTAATGACTTAAAATACTGTTAATGACTTAAATGCTGTTAATGACTTAAAATACTGTTAATGACTTAAATACTGTTAATGACTTAAAATATTGTTAATGACTTAAAATAATGTTAATGACTTAAAATACTGTTAATGACTTAAAATACTGTTAATGACTTAAAATAATGTTAATGACTTAAATACTGTTAATGACTTAAAATACTGTTAATGACTTAAATACTGTTAATGACTTAAAATATTGTTAATGACTTAAAATACTGTTAATGACTTAAAATACTGTTAATGACTTAAATACTGTTAATGACTTAAAATAATGTTAATGACTTAAATACTGTTAAAACCTTTAATGACTTAAAATACTGTTAATACCTTTAATGACTTAAAATACTGTTAATACCTTTAATGACTTAAAATACTGTTAATACCTTTAATGACTTAAAATACTGTTAATAACTTTAATGACTTAAAATACTGTTAATGACTTAAATACTGTTAATGACTTAAATACTGTTAATGACTTAAAATACTGTTAATGACATAAATACTGTTAATGACATAAATACTGTTAAAACTTTTAATGACTTAAAATACTGTTAATATCTTTAATGACTTAAAATACTGTTAATGACTTAAAAACTGTTAATACCTTTAATGACTTAAATACTGTTAATACCTTTAATGACTTAAATACTGTTAATACCTTTAATGACTTAAATACTGTTAATACCTTTAATGACTTAAAATACTGTTAATACCTTTAATGACTTAAAATACTGTTAATGACTTAAATACTGTTAAAACCTTTAATGACTTAAAATACTGTTAAAACCTTTAATGACTTAAATACTGTTAATACCTTTAATGACTTAAATACTGTTAATACCTTTAATGACTTAAAATACTGTTAATACCTTTAATGACTTAAAATACTGTTAATACCTTTAATGACTTAAAATACTGTTAATGACTTAAATACTGTTAAAACCTTTAATGACTTAAAATACTGTTAATACCTTTAATGAATTAAAATACTGTTAATACCTTTAATGACTTAAAATACTGTTAATGACTTAAATACTGTTAATACCTTTAATGACTTAAAATACTGTTAATGACTTAAAATACTGTTAATGACTTAAAATACTGGTAATGACTTAAAATACTGTTAATAGTGTTAATGACTCAAATACAGTACTGTTAATGACTTCAATACAGTACTGTTAATGACTTCAATACTGTTAATACCTTTAATGACTTAAAATACTGTTAATGACTTAAAATAACCTCCGGGAGAGCTTTGAACACGTTCCGAGGGAGGCGAGGGACATTGAGTCCGAGTGGGCCATGTTCCGCGCCTCTATTGTCGAGGCAGCTTATCGGAGCTGTGGCCGCAAGGTTGTTGGTGCCTGTCGTGGTGGCAGCCCTCGAACCCGGTGGTGGACACCGGCGGTGAGGGATGCTGTCATGCTGAAGAAGGAGTCCTATTGGGCCTTTTTGGCCTGTGGGACCCCGGAAGCAGCAGATAGGTACCGACAGTCCAAGCGGCATGCGGCTCGGGTGGTTGCTGAGGCAAAAACTCGGGCGTGGGAGGAGTTCGGAGAGGCCATGGAGAATGACTTCCGTACGGCTTCGAGGCGATTCTGGTCCACCATCCGGCGTCTCAGGGGGGGAAAGAGGTACGCGACCAACACCATTTATGGTGGGGTGGCGTGCTGCTGACCTCAACTCGGGATGTTGTGAGTCGGTGGGCGGAATACTTCGAAGACCTCCTCAATCCTACTGGCACGTCTTCCACTGAGGAAGCAGAGCCTGGGGACTTTGGGTCGGGTTCTCCGATCTCTGGTGCTGAGGTCGCCGAGGTGGTTAAAAAGCTCCGCGGTGGCAAGGCTCCGGGGGTGGATGAGATTCGCCCGGAGTTCCTTAGGGCTCTGGATGTTGTGGGGTTGTGTTGGCTTACGCGACTCTGCAATATCGCGTGGACATCGGGGGCAGTTCCCTTGGATTGGCAGACTGGGGTGGTGGTTCCCCTATTCAAAAAGGGGGACCGTAGGGTGTGTTCCAACTATAGGGGGATCACACTCTTAAGCCTCCCTGGTAAGGTCTATTCAGGGGTTCTGGAGAGGAGGGTCCGTCGGATAGTCGAACCTCGGATTCAGGAGGAGCAATGTGGTTTTCGTCCTGGTCGTGGAACACTGGACCAGCTCTACACCCTCACAGGGTCCTGGAGGGTGCGTGGGAGTTTGCCCAACCAGTTTACATGTGCTTTGTGGACTTGGAGAAGGCATTCGACCGCGTCCCTCGGGGGGTTCTGTGGGGGGTACTCCGGGAGTATGGGGTACCAGGCCCTTTGATATGGGCTGTTAGGTCCCTGTACGACCGGTGTCAGAGCTTGGTCCGCATTGCCGGCAGTAAGTCAGGCTCGTTTCCGGTGAGAGTTGGACTCCGCCAAGGTTGCCCTTTGTCACCGATTCTGTTCATAACTTTTATGGACAGAATTTCTAGGCGCAGCCAAGGTGTTGAGAGGATCCGTTTTGGTGGCCTTAGAATCGCTTCTCTGTTTTTTGCAGATGATGTGGTCCTATTGGCTTCATCAGCTCGTGATCTACAGCTTTCGCTGGAGCGGTTTGCAGCTGAATGTGATGCGGCCGGGATGAGGATCAGTTCCTCCAAATCCGAGGCCATGGTCTTGAGCCGGAAAAGGGTAGCATGCCCTCTCCGGGTCGGGGAGGAGGTCCTGCCCCAAGTGGAGGAGTTTAAGTATCTCGGGTCTTGTTCACGAATGAGGGAAAACTGGAGCGTGAGATCGATAGGCGGATAGGTGCAGCGTCCGCAGTGAAGCGGGCGCTGTACCGGTCTGTCGTGGTGAAGAGAGAGCTGAGTCAAAAGGCAAAGCTCTCAATTTACCGATCGATCTACGTTCCCACCCTCATCTATGGTCATGAGCTTTGGGTTGTGACCGAAAGAACGAGATCTCGGATACAAGCGGCTGAAATGAGTTTTCTCCGCAGGGTGGCTGGACTCTCCCTTAGAGATAGGGTGAGAAGCTCAGTCATCCGGGAGGGACTCGGAGTAGAGCCGCTGCTTCTCCACATCGAGAGGAGCCAGTTGAGGTGGCTCGGGCATCTGGTTAGGATGCCTCCTGGACGCCTCCCTGGTGAGGTGTTCCGGGCATGTCCCACCGGGAGGAGACCCAGAGGAAGACCCAGGACACGCTGGAGGGACTATGTTTCTCGGCTGGCCTGGGAACGCCTTGGGATTCCCCCAGAGGAGCTGCTCCAAGTGGCTGGGGAGAGGGAAGTCTGGGCCTCCCTACTTAGGCTGCTACCCCCGCGACCCGACCCCGGATAAGCGGAAGAAAATGGATGGATGGATGGATGGACTTAAAATACTGTTAATGACTTAAAATACTGTTGACTTAAATACTGTTGTTGACTTAAATACTGTAAATACTGTTGACTTAAATACTGTAAATACTGTTGACTTAAATACTGTAAATACTGTTGACTTAAATACTGTAAATACTGTTGACTTAAATACTGTAAATACTGTTGACTTAAATACTGTAAATACTGTTAATGACTTAAATACTGTAAATACTGTTAATGACTTAAATACTGTTAATGACAAATACTGTAAATACTGTTAATGACTTAAATACTGTAAATACTGTTAATGACTTAAATACTGTTATTGACTTAAATACTGTAAATACTGTTAATGACTTAATACTGTTGACTTAAATACGGTTTACTTAAATACTGTTAATGACTTAAAATACTGCTGACTTAAATACTGTAATTACTGTTAATGACTTAAAATACTGTTAATGACTAATATTGTTAATGACATACATACTGTTGACTTAAAATACTGTCGACAACTTAAGTACTACTACCGGTAATTGGTCTTACATTAAAATTTGTTACCAGTGCTTTTATTGACCATCAGAAACCGAGGGCCCGGCTTGATTCTTTCTAATTTCACCACACCAAAATATGGAAATAAATAAATGTAATATGTGTAACCATGGTAACAGAAGCTAATAGAGTAAATTGACAGAATGATTCTCACACAAAGAACAAAACAGACCAAACTGTTTGCAGAAGTTTAACCTCCTCGTAAATTCACCATAAAATTCATCATTTGACTTGTTTCATGCCGGTTGATGATGGAAAAAAGTGGTTTTGAACAAATTACCAACGAGAACTGGAAGTAAAAACTTAAATAAAATAAAATCTTTTAGTAAATGAAGGTTTCTTTTACTCGAGCCTTCAGTCAAACTGTTCTGTTCAGTTTCCTGCTAATTTAAAATAAACTTATCAACCTGCATGGTCCTTTTGTTAAACTGTATCAAACGGGTACTTTATCCTTTGTTCGTTTTTTATATTTTTTTACTTTTGTGTTTAGTTATTACGACAAAGCTTTAGGGCCACGCTAAGAGAGAAAATTAAAAGCCATAAAATTACGAGAATAAAGTCATACAATACTTTTTTTTGCAGCGCTTGTTAATTTTTTCCATGATTTGGATCCACGACTCGACCAATCAATCCAGTAGGCGTGTCATCAAATGAGCAGTCTGAAGCTAAACGCTCGTTACCTGCAGAGCTGAGCTGCAGCCCATCAGAGCGTACCACCTGACTGTACGCTGTGCATTGATAAAACATTGTAGAACAGCAAAGCTACAAGATGTAGGCCTTCTAATGGGCTGCAGCTCAGCTCTGCAGGTAACAAGCGTTTAGCTTCAGACTGGTCATTTGATGACACGCCTACTGGATTGATTGGTCGAGTCGTGGATCCAAATCATGGGGGGAAAAAGTTGTACGACTTTATTCTCGTAATTTTATGGCTTACTTTTTTTTTTTCTTAGCGTGTCCCTAAAGCTCCGTCGTAAGTTATAAACGAGTTACGTTGTAGATTTTGTTTCATGACTGTGAAGGTTGCGACCTCTGAACGATCAGTTCAACATGGGACTCAAACCTTTGTTTGTTTGTTTGGACTCGTTACATAACTTCATATCTATAAATCTGTCGTGAACTGTTACAAACTCTGCGCTCGATAAGGTCCAGGATAAACTTCAGTTTGCAACAAGACAAAGTTTTAATTGTCGTTGGGCCTCTTTAATATGTGGCGTTACTGGACTCATAAACTGGTTTTGTGTGTTGATGTGGTCGAGAAGCTGCTGAGACTGGTTTCCTCTGAGCGTAAAGCTTGAAGGAATAACACGCTCAAGATTCACAGAAATGCTTTAAAAACTTAAATCTCCCAGAAAAAGGTTCAAATTATTAAGTCAAACTTTCTCAGGACGTGAAGAAAATGAAGTAACTTTCACTCGTTTCTATAAATTCCTGTTGGCATTTAAAGAACAAAAAATAAATAAAAAAGAGTAAGTCCAAGAGATTTGAATAACGGCAACTTAAAAATTAGCCTAATTAGCGAGTGGAGAGTCTCCAATTGTGTTGAAAATAAATGTTGCAGCGAACGAGGAGCCAATTTATTGTTGTGTGTTTAGAGGAGGCTCTAAACCAGAAGACCCCTGCTGCGAACACGAGAACTGGAACCCCCCAGCTGGCAGGACGCGACCACGCATCCGCCAAGCGCTCGGCGTCCACAAAGGGAACAAGGCGGCGCCAGAGTCCAGAACAAAAGACATCAGCAGCTGTGCATCTGCTCCACCACTCGTCATCTGCTCCACCTCGACAGAGCGTCTCTTTGGGAGGAACAGCTGAAGGACTACGAGCTGCAGGTCAGGCAGGAGAACTGACGTGGTCCAAACACGACTTCCTGTGACAGATCACATCTGTCGCAGCACAGAGACGTTCCTCCGACACGAAAACGGAACGTGAAGTTGGACAACACTGTAAACCAACGAGCGTTTCAACGTTTAATGGAACCAGCCTGGTTTTAAACATCTACAAAGATCAACTGAATTTAAACTCCTTAACTTCTATTTACCGTATTTTCCAGTGTACAGGTCGCACCTTTTTATGTTTTTTTCAAGGCCTGCGACCTATATATGGCTTGCAAAGGTGGGCGAATGAACGCTAGGGAGCGCTAAAGCGCTATTCCGCTTACAGTGGACCTAAACTTTTTGTCAGCGTTTTTGTGAATTGACTAACTTTTATAATTCATAAGCGGATTTCTGCTATTTTTATTTAAAATGCAGTACCGCTAATAACTAATTATCTATCAGTAAAAACCAATAAACTTATTTACAAGCTCATAATGCTGCTTGTTTTACCTTTTTCCCCACCGTAAACAGCAGAGAGGAGGAAGGGTTGGAGGGGGGAGGGAGGGTTGGAGGGGGGAGGGAGCAGAGGGGGGGATCTACCATGTAGGTAAATGCCTGGGGATCCCATCAGCATGAGGCCCCGGCCCCGCCGCGCCCCGGCCAGTCACCTAATTCCTAACATTGATCCTGCTTGTTAATCTACATTTAACATAAAAATAATTATAGTTACGATGAAAACAATCATTAAATAAGCAATTTAAAAAACGGTTGATTTCATTATCCCCCTACTAAAAATGGACTATTCCATCTCGACAGCTTCCGGGTTAGAGGTGAACTCAGGGGCTAATTCCGTGGCTAGCTGTTTGTGCTGGGTACTTGGACAAATCCTTAGAAAACGCCGCTGTTTCAAGCCAAATTAACGCGGCCGGAGGATTCTATTTTGTGTTCTGTGTACACCACGCGACGGTGAGTCGTTATTTTTATGTATTTTAATTACTTTTCATTAAATCTGTTGAGTACCTATAGACGCTAACTGTGTCTGCCGGTTGGTTGTGGGTTACTAATGGAAATCCTTAGAAAACCCAGCTGTTTCAAGCCAAATTAACGTGGCCGGAGGATTTTATTGTGCGTTTTGTGTCGACCATTCGACGGCGAGTCGTTAGTTTTATGTATTTGGGTTACTTTCATGTATAAATGCCGTGGCGACACACCCGTGTATTTGAGATTTAAACGTGGTTTTAGGGATTAAAAGATCATTCTATTTTTTGTTAATTTCGTGGCCGAATAGAATATATGTACGTAAAGTATTAAATAAATCCTTTGATTTTTGTAATTTCATCCTTTTAGGATCATTTTTGTTACATTTGGCAGTGTAGTGCAAATATTGATAACGCTGCCGGCTATATATAAAAAATATATATATATAATATAGAAAATATATAAATAGCGGATTGGATTAGCTTCCCCTAATTTTCATAAGACATTTGTGCTTTTGAAATTGTGGACCTAAAAAAATTAATAAGCGTTTTAGAAATTGTGGAACTAATTTTTTAATTAGCGGTGCCCAGCTGTGATGGCTTGTTATCACTTTCGGTGAAACAAATTTTAAATCCAGCTCATTTCACAATTACGTTCATTTATTAAGGAAAAGTTCAGCTCAGACATATATTTGCTATAATTTTTATCAAACAAATAATTGTTTTTAAGTGTTAATCTTCTTAAAAGCCTTGCTGTGCGCTCCTGTGGCAGACATTTGCAGCAGAGCTAAACGTAGGTGTGACCTATGTAGGGATTTTTCCAATCTGTTGGTGATAATTGGACAATGTGACCTATACACCAGAAAATACTGTAGTTCAAATCCATTAATTCTCAGCAAACTGGTTGATCCACTTACGTTTACTGCTTTACTGGAACTCCTCAGACTGACGAAACCCTCTAGAGGGTGAAACGTCTATAAAAAAAGAAAATGTCCAGATGACCCGACTGAAAATTCTTGGATTTGAACTTTGTTGATTAATCTATGGAGGCCAAGGCCACCAATGGCCACCCCCCAGCTACACCACTGTGCCTGGTGGTGGATAAAATGGCTCCTTCCACTTCACTCTGTGCTGCCACAGACAAATAAAAATAAAAACCTCCCTCTGTTCTCCACAGTAACTCCTGCTCACCTGAATATCTTGCACTAAAAACATTTAGGTTTTTATTCTCTGGTCAACTCATCTCTGAAAGTACAGGTAGTCCTCGACTTACGACGGTCTCGAGTTACGACGCATCTCCCATTTAAAAAAAAATAAAAAATTATTTTGAAAAGCTGAGTTACGCAGTTTCCGGTTTTACGTAGGAAACGTAGCTGCAGAGGAATTCTGCACTGTACTCTCTAAAAAAGCTAAGTCTGGTCCTCTGGACATTCACAAAACAAAACTGTACTGTGAACGTGGTTTTACATTAAACGAATGGAGAATACGGAGGAGGGACAGAGGAAATGGCTTCACCAGCATACCAGTAGGAAATTAACACTTTTTTCCCCCTTCATTATGGCTCCAAATGTACGGTATGTGTTTTTTTGATAATTATGTAGGGTACTGTGTTAGGATAGGCTAAATGCTTGGTAAAATACAGTACTACTGTATGTATAAGGTGCAGTATGTACATATGTTCCGACTTGCGTCGAAATTCGGTTTACGCCGCTGCGTAGGAACGGATCTCCGTTGTAAACGTTAGACTGATTGGTAACTCTAAATTGACCCTGGGTGTGAGTGAGACAGGTCCCTCTTGTAAATGAGTCCCCGTGGCTCAACGAGGCTAGCCTGTATACGATAAATAAAGGTTGAATGAATGAAAAAAAATCGAGGACTACCCGTACAAACATTCACTATTCAAGTCCTTCAGCAATAAAGGACATGGACGTGCCGCTCGTTCCTCTATACTTTCCTAACAGAGGACTTCACTGTCTGACTACAGGTTTACTTGTGGTTCCTCGTGTTTCTAAAAGTAGAACGGGAGGCGGAGCGAAGACTCTGATAAATCCTATGGTTGGGGTCAGCATTGGGTTTCCTGAGATTTCCTATAAATCTGCTGCCATTTCTTCAGACGGCTGGAAGACGAACTGACTCGGCTGTTTGTGTTAGTAAAATGTTTTCAAGCATTCAGCGGTTCAAAGATTAAAGTTGTTTATTTTTCATTTGGACTTTAGCTGCTTCTTGTAAAGTTGCTGTTTTTAAAATTAAACCTTTGAGGGTCCTGGGGACATTTAATGATGCTTTTCAACACAAAACATTTATTCCCATTTTTAAACTAAAGTAAAACTTTTAGTTTTCACGGTTAAACAGTAAAATTCACAGCAGTCAAAATCTGAAGTTGGATCAAACTCTGGATTTGAAAATAAAAACGGCCTCCGCGAGTCGTCGAGCGCTCAGATTTATTTTAGGAACTGAATAAACGATTGGCTGCAAACTGAACGCTCCTCCAACGCCTCGGACACGGAGCCGACGCAGCTTCGATGGCTGCAGTCAAACCTCGTCCGTCTAAAGAACATGATGCTGGACCAGGGGTCCTGGCCCTCGAGGGCCTCCATCCTGCACGGTGGCTCAGTGGGCAAACACGAACAGAAGAATTAACCGTCGGCTCAGAAACCTGCAGGTTAGTGGCCCCTGAGGACCCGACTGGTCTCAGGACGACTCTCTTACCTTCTACATCTGCCACGGTGAAGACCAACGACTGCGTGAACGCCTGCATCTTCGTTTGTTAGCATAATATCTCATGAAGCACTGGACGGATTTCAAACTCCGTGATCTTTTGATGAATGTTTTGTTTAGAGACTCGGCCAGATTCAAGATGGCTGCCGCAGCTAACCGACCTCAGCCTGCACGTGAAATGAAGAGAACTCACTGAACTGTACAGACGTGATGAGACCTGGTGTGGTAGTCGCTGAGAGTCGTTCTCAGCTCATATTCTGAGCCAGCAGGCGCCGCGATGTTATCGTCAAGGTTTGAGCTAAAATTATTATTCCCATTTGATTTTAATAGAAATTTAAAAAGGCGGGTGACGTGCATTCCCTTAAGGAATTAAATGTTTCTAAGTTTTGTAAAAGCATTTTGTAAAAAGGAAAAGTTGTTATAATCTTAAGGGAACAGACATTTTTGTTAAACCACATTATAGAACCAGTTTAAAGGGTCGGTTTACTTTAATACATGGAATAATTTATGGAATGGTTTGGAAAATGATGTCAAAAAATCTATTGTCTATGTCTTAAATTCTTTCTTAAATAGATATATATAAATGTAAAATTGCAAATGTACTATAAATCGGCAATTGTTATGAGTTATTAATTTTGTTCATGGATAATCATTGCTTGAATAGATTTTTTTTTAAGAAGGGTATACATTTTTTTATTCTTCTGCTTCCTTTCATTTTAAATCTGTTTTTTTCTTTTTCTTTCTCCATATGCTTTGGATTTCTTTCTTTTGCGTTTTAAATTTGAAATGAATAAAATAAAGTTTTAAATGAAAAATGTGTTCAGACGATTTGTATCGAGACACGAGTTTAGCAGCTAAACGTGTTCAAGTTACTGCAGACACAAAGAAAACGGTTCGACTGGATTTCCTGCGCTTCACAGAAAAAAAAAACGTTTTACAGAATCGGTCGAGCGGAGACAGCCACGTCAGGAACATCTGGTTTTTATGCAGCGGTGGAGGTCGGAGGTTTAAAAAGACAACCAGAGGGAGGGTTGGTTTGAAACGTTGTTT
>JBBPBX010003254.1:34965-62769 GCA_038048925.1 Garcialebias charrua | reverse complement strand
TTAGAGTCAGAGTCAGAGTCAGAGAGAATTTATTGTCATTTGCACCGCATGTAGTACATGTGTTGAAAACGAGATTATGTACACAGGGTCCCAGTTACATCCAACAACAAATGCAAGAGAAATACAATAATAACATCTAGGATTAACTAAGAGAGACATCACATCAGCTAGTAATACACTAAGCCCTAATGTAGTAGAAAAACATCATTATAAACAGCAGCACGAACATGAGCAGATGGTCACAGATGAACGCAGCAACAAGAAACAGATCAGTACAGTATCAGTATGATGTGACATTTTGCAGTGTTTATTCTTATTATTTATTTATTCATGAGTCTGACAGCCTCAGGGTAGAAGCTGTTTCTCAGTCTAGTGGTTCTACATTTGATGCTCCTCAACCTCCGTCCCGAGGGGAGTGGTGCAAAGAGTGAGTGTGCTGGGTGAGTGAGGTCTTTCATGATGCAGGTGGCTCTTTTTCTGCATCTGGAGGTGTAAATGTCTGTGATGGTGGGGAGACTGACTCCCACAGACTTCTGTGCAGCCTTCACCACTCTCTGCAGAGCTTTTCTCTCTGCAACTGTGCAGCCTCCATGCCACACATTGATACTGGAGCACAGGACGCTCTCCACTGCACACCTGTAGAACGAGGTGAGGACTGGGCTTCTCAGACCGGCTCGTCTCAGCCGTCTGAGGAAGTAGAGTCTCTGATGACCTTTCTTGATCAGGCTGGTGGTGTTATTGCTCCAGCTGAGGTTATCATTCAAGTGTACACCCAGGTATTTGTAGCTGGAGACCACCTCCACCGCAGATCCACCTATATACAGTGGGGTGTGGGTGTGTTTGTTCCTTCTGAAGTCCACAATCATCTCCTTCGTCTTCTTCACATTCATGTGAAGGTTGTTCTCTTTGCACCAGCTCTCCAGATGTTCCACCTCCTGTCTGTAGCTGGATTCATCATTATCTGTGATGCATCCCACCACAGCTGTATCATCTGCAAACTTAACAATATGACAGCCTGGATGTGTGGCTATACAATCATATGTGAGCAGAGTGAACAGAAGAGGGCTCAGCACACATCCCTGAGGAGAGCCAGTGCTGAGGGTGATGGTGGAGGAGGAGAAGTTGTGGATCTTCACGGACTGTGGTCTGTCTGTTAAGAAGTCTAAGACCCAGTTACAAATAGAGGGGCTTAGTCCAAGTGTGGATAGTTTGTCTATCAGAGTTTGGGGGATCATGGTGTTGAAGGCAGATGTGAAGTCCACAAAGAGCAGACGCACGTATGAGTCCTTCTGATCCAGGTGGGTGAGAGCAGTGTGGACCACGGAGGAGATGGCGTCCTCTGTTGATCGGTTCTCACGGTATGCATATTGATGAGGGTCCTCGTTGATGTTGACGGTTGTCTTGATGTGGGACATGACCAGTTTCTCAAAACATTTAGCGACTATCGGGGTGAGGGCCACCGGTCTATAGTCATTCAGACCAGTCACTGTGGAGCTTTTTGGGACTGGGATGATGGTGGCGGTCTTCAGGCAGGTGGGAACTGACTCCAGTGCAAGTGAGGTGGTGAAGATGTCAGCCAGCACCTCACAGAGCTGGTCCGCACATTCCTTCAGAACTTTCCCTGGGATGTTGTCTGGACCCGTAGCTTTATGAGGGTTGATCCTTCTGAGACTGCCTCTCACTTCTGCTGCGGTCACTTTGAGGTGCTCCTCGTCTGGTGATGAGGTGAGTCTGGTGCTAGTTGGTCTGTTTGGATCATCAAAACGTGCATAAAACTTATTGAGGGCATCAGGCAGGGATGGGTCCCTGGGGCATTGTTTGCTTTTGCCCTTGTAGTCTGTTAAGCATTTGATGCCCTGCCACATGCTCCTTGGATCATGTGAGGTGAACTGTCCCTCGATCCTCTGTGCATACGCGGCTTTGGCCTTCTTTATGCCATCATCCAGTTCTCTCCTGCACTTTCTCAACTCCTCAGTATCTTTAGACTTGAATGCAGTGTCCCTGGCTGCCAGCAGGGTGCGGACATCTTTATTTAGCCAGGGTTTTTGATTGGGGTAAAATTTAACACACTTTCTTATGGATACATTTTCAGCACATGTACTGATGTAACCCAGGACAGAGGAAGCATAAAGCTCCAGGTCAATTGAATTTCCATTCGTAGCTGCCTCTTTGAAGACAGACCAGTTTGTGTTTTCAAAGCAGTCCCTCAGCATGGGGGAACTATCTTGGCGCCACGATGTTATCACTCTTTGTTCTGGCATCGAACGTCGGAGTGGGGGGAGCTGTCTAGGGACCAATAGCAGGGAGCGATGGTCGGAAGCCCCGATCGGTGGGCGTGGCTTCGCCGTGTACGCCCCCTTCACATTCGTGTAGACCTGGTCTAATGTCTTATTTCCTCGTGTTTCTGTGAAAACGTGCTGATTGAAGGTTGGAAGGATGGCACGTAAATCCACGTGATTGAAGTCCCCGGAAACAATGAAAAACCCCTCAGGATATTTACACTGCAGCGAGGTGAGTAACTCATGAATTTCTTCCTGGGCGACTTTAGCATTAGCATCGGGTGCTATGTAAACATTGCTTATTATTATCGCTGAATAGTCGCGGGGGAGGTAATGTGGCCGACATCTTATTGTTAAAAGCTCCACAGCAGCTGAGCAGATCCTGCTGATAACGGCACAGTTCGTGCACCAGTCTTTGTTAACGTAAATGCAGACACCTCCACCTCGCGTTTTCCCCGTAGTCTCGATGCACCGGTCCGTTCTGAAAAATAGTTTATTATCCAACTCGTAAACAGAGTCAGGAGTGTCTTCATTGATCCATGTTTCCGTGAGACAAAGCACCGAACATCTCCTCATCTCCTCCGACGTTGTTACTCTCAGACGAAGCAGGTCCATCTTGTTGTCGAGCGAGCGCACGTTAGACAGAAATAAAGCCGGCATCGGGGGTTTACCGGTTTTAGCGTCTGCTCGTAGTCTCGTCATGATTCCTGCTCGACAGCCACGTTTTTTCCCTCGAGAGCATCGCTTTCTCTTCTTTCCTCCGCGCATCTGCTTCCAGAAAGATGATCTAAGCAGATCCAATCTTCCGAGTTCTAATCACATCACAAGAACACATTCCTCCCATCAGCTGTTGAACCAGTAACAATAACATCCTGTCTGAGTTCTGACGCTGAGTGCAGCTCCAGCTGATTTGTCCAACTTGAAACTTGGAAATCCAACTTCTGATCACAGATGGATGCAGCACTGTAACCAGACTGTTGCACTTCATCTTACACGCTTCTACATTTATACTTTAGGATGTTTTTCATAAGTGTGTGACAGTTTGTTTTGGTGGGTTTATTATGTTGTGAGCCGTTCCGCGCACGTTCCCGTTCTGTTAACTTGGCAACCAAGCCGATTTTGAAATGTCCTCTCAACCTGTACATTCAATTCACGTGCGCTGCAGCTGATGAATGATCGTGCTCATTTCTGTTTGAGTTTTCTGTTCCAAAAGTTTGCTACCCAGTCTTAAAGACCTAAAGGTCTCCTCAGTGATATTTGACTTGATTTTAGGTTTAAATGTAACCCCAAAGTACTCATCAAAAAATTACTGATATCCTGTAAAGGATCAAAGTTTGGGGGTTCGTTGTCACTTGTGCGTGAATGATTTACTTTAAATAGAGTACATAGGCAGCATGGTGGATGTAGTGCCTGGTCCAACTGACTCTACAAACAGTTTTCTACATGTTTCTGTCAGTCTAAGCACCCTAACCATGAATCTTGCTGTGATTTTTACGGCTTTTGATCTCATCAGTTCATACTTTATGATGTGTGCGAGAACCTCTCGTGTTTTTAATGCACTGACTGGCAACGCCATCTAATTCCCTCTGGTTTTGGCACACTGAAGAAATTTGTTCAGTGTTTTTCTTTCAATGCAGTGACCTCATTATTGGTGAAGTTTCCTGCGTGATGTGTGAACATTAGATCTCTTTAGAGGCATTGACATTCAGTACCGTTTTTATAGTTTGGGCTCCAGCTGCGAGCGCTCCAGGAATCCCAGGTGTGGTGCAAAGACCCATAATTCTGCACTGAGTGGCATATATGAGGTTAATAATGAAGCACGCACAGTATGTGAGGGGAATGACACTTTTCAGACATTTTATAAAGTCACATAAAATCAGTCACTTTATAAAACCCACCCGAAGATGATTTGCTCTGGGAAGGGAGACACAATCACATCAACAGACTTTTTCCAGTTCCTTACGTTTAACAATGGTTTTCTAATAAAAAACAAATTGGCTGTCTGTGGTCATTGAAGA
Source organism: Garcialebias charrua (assembly GCA_038048925.1). NCBI lineage: Eukaryota > Metazoa > Chordata > Actinopteri > Cyprinodontiformes > Rivulidae > Garcialebias > Garcialebias charrua. The sequence continues at coordinate 58,472 of JBBPBX010003254.1, read as the reverse complement.
CTTTGTTAATGACTTTCTCCCCCTCTTTCCCACTTTCAACAAAAAACCTGCGCTTACAATTCCTGTGATGTTTGATTCCATGAAATTGAAACAAGGCCAATGCAACTCCTTGCCAGCCCGTGGCCTCCCCATTTAAGGCAATGTTTGTGCTGCTAAAGTGGCTAATGAATCCAAGTTTTGGGAGCTGGCACAGTGACTACCCTCAGCAATGCCTGAAAGCGCCCCAGGATGCTGTCCCGTTTCCCTTCCCGTTCACACAGCTGTGAAAAGTTTAAAAAGCCCGACCCCATAACATGAAATGGTGAGGGCGAATACAAGTACAATTAAAATGGGGGGAAAATATTGCTTTGGCATCCCGAAGTCATTATCTACAGTTTATTGCCATTTGTACAGTGCTTTTATTTTGCTTTTATACGAGGAGGGCTGACCTTTAATTGCATCATTTGCTTGTTTTTTCCTTACAGCATTTTTTAATTTCTAAATGCTTGTTTGCGTCAGGCAAGAAGAAAGTTGATGACCCTTTGAGTTTCACAAACACAATAAACACTGATACTGGGATTTTCATTTGTGACACAAGGCGTTATAGAGAATACACATTTTTACATCTCCTCCCTGGGCTGCCACCTTTCCGTGGTGGAGGGGTTTGAGTGTCCCAATGATCCTAGGAGCTATGCTGTCAGGGGCTTCATGCCCCTAGTAGGGTCACCCAAGGTAGACATGTCCTAGGTGAGGGACCAGACAAAGTGCAGCCCAAAGACCCCAATGATAAGTAACACTAATGGAATCAATGTTCCCTCGCCCGGACACCGGTCACCGGGGCCCCACTCTGGAGCCGGGCCTGGAGGTGGGGCACATTGGCCTGGTGGCCGGGCTTCTACCCATGGAGCCCGGCTGGGCACAGCCCAAAGAGGAGATGTGGGTCCCCCTCCCCATGGGCTCACCACCTGTGGGATGGGGTACAATGTGGAATGGATGGTGGCCGAGGGCAGGGACCCTGGCGGTCTGATCCTCGACTACAGAAGCTGGCCATTGCACCAGCCAAAAAAGCACCCTGCGAATGTTGGATGTTGTCTATCATGGTGCACCCTGCGGATGTTGGATGTTGTCTATCATGGTGCTCTAAGATTCATAACTGGCTGTGATTATCGTACCCACCACTGCACCCTGTATTCACTGGTTAACTGGACATCATTAACCTCACGCAGACTCTTCCACTGGTACATTTTCATCTTTAAATCACTTCTTGGTCTGCTGCCCTCATACATCTCCTCCTACATGTCTTTGCGTGAGTGCAGCTACAGTGTGCGCTCTCAGGACATGATTACCTGCAGTGTTCCGTCAGTGAGGACTGAACTTGGAAAAAGGGCCTTCTCCTATTCTGCTCCTGCTTCATGGAATATCTTACAAAAAGATCTGAAGCTCTCGACCTTGACTTCTCTAAATGGTTTTCAGAATCTGTTGGAATCCTGGCAAAAACCAATGCAGATTTGTTCCTGTCTTTGATTTTATACGTCTACCTTATGTTTTGCTCGTTTTTTGATACTTTGTTTAAAAAATAAAAAATGTATTTCTTTCTTTTGTTTTTTCTCTTTTTTGTTTTCTATTGTTTATTGTTTATTGTTTGTTTATTGTTTATTGTTTAAGGAAATTCTACCATTGCTGTTCATCGTTCTTTAGTTTTAGCAGGTCGCTTTCGTAAATGAGCCCATGAGGTTCAAAAGATTTACCTGACTAAATAAAGGTTGAATGAATGAATGAATGGACATGGAATGTCACCTCTCTGGTGGGGAAGGAGCCTGAGCTAGTGTGTGAGGTTGAGAGGTTCCGGCTAGAAATAGTCGGACTCACCTCAACGCATGGCTCTGGCTCTGGAACCAGTTTCCTTGAGAGGGGTTGGACACTCTTCCACTCTGGAGTTGCCCCTGGTGAGAGGCGCCGAGCAGGAGTGGGCATACTTGTTGCCCCCCATCTTGGTGCCTGTACGTTGGGGTTCACCCCGGTGAACGAGAGGGTAGCCTCCCTCCGCCTACGTGTGGGGGAACGGGCTCTGACTGTTGTTTGTGCTTATGCGCCAAACGGCAGCTCAGATAACCTACCCTTTTTGGAGTCCTTGGAGGGGGTACTGGAGAGTGCGCCTCCTGGGGACTCCCTTGTTCTACTGGAGGACTTCATCGTTCATGTGGGCAATGACAGTGAGACCTGGAGGGATGTGGTTGGGAGGAACGGCCCCCCTGATCTGAACCCGAGTGGTGTTCTGTTATTGGACTTCTGTGCTCATCATGGATTGTCCATAACGAACACCATGTTCAAGCATAAGGGTGTCCATATGTGCTCTTGGCACCAGGACACCCTAGGCCACAGTTCGATGATCGACTTAGTTGTCGTCTCATCTGATCTGCGGCTGCATGTCTTGGACACTCGGGTGAAGAGAGGGTCGGAGCTGTCCACTGACCACTACCTGGTGGTGAGTTGGCTCCGATGGTGGGGGAGGATGCCACCAACACTATTTATAGTGGGGGTGGTATGCTACTGACCTCAACTCGGGATGTCGTGGGTCAGTGGGCAGAATACTTCGAAGACCTCCTCAATCCCAATGGCACATCTTCCACTGAGGAAGTGGAACCTGGGGACTTGGGGTTGGGCTTTCCAGTCTCTGGTGCTGAGGTCACTGAGGTGGTTAAAAAGCTCCTCAGTGTCAGGGCCCAAGGGGTGGATGAGATTCGCCTGGAGTTCCTTATGGCTCTGGATGTTGTGGGGTTGTGTTGGCTTACACGACTCTGCAATATTGCGTGGCGTAGACATCAGGGGCAGTTCCCCTGGATTGGCAGGATGGGGTGGTGGTCCCCCTATTCAAAAAGAGGGACAGTAGAGTGTGTTCCAACTACAGGGGGAATTATGGTCATGAGCTTTGGGATGTGAATGAAAGAACAAGATCTCGGATACAGGCAGCCGAAATGAGTTTTCTCCGCAGGGTGTCTGGACTCTCCCTTCGAGATAGGGTGAGAAGCTCAGTTATCTGGGAGGGACTCAGAGTAGAGCCCCTGCTTCTCCACATTGTGCGCTCTCAGGACATGATTACCTGCAGTGTTCCGTCAGTGAGGACTGAACTTGGAAAAAGGGCCTTCTCCTACTCTGCTCCTGCTTCATGGAATATCTTACAAAAAGATCTGAAGCTCTCGGCCCTGACCTCCCTAAATGGTTTTCAGAATCTGTTGGAATCCTGGCAAAAACCAATGCAGATTTGTTCCTGTCTTTGATTTTATACGTCTACCTTATAATGTTTTGCTAGTTTTTTGATACTTTGTTAAAAAAAAAAAAAAAAAAAATCTTTTGTTTTTTTCTCTCTTTTTGTTTTCTATTGTTTATTGTTTGTTTGTTTATTGTTTAATGAAATTCTATCACTGCTGTTCATTGTTCTTTAGTTTTAGCAGGTCGCTTTCGTAAATGAGCCCATGAGGTTCAAAAGATTTACCTGACTAAATAAAGGTTGAATGAATGAATGAATGAACATTGAGAGGAGCCAGTTGAGGGGGCTAGGGCATCTGGTTAGGATGCCTCCTGGACACCTCCCTGGTGAGGTGTTCCGGGCATGTCCCACTGGGAGTAGACCCAAAGGAAGACCCAGGTCACGCTGGAGGGACTATGTTTCTCAGCTTGCCTGGGAATGCCTTGGGGTTCCCCCAGAGGAGCTGGCCTAAGTGGCTGGGGAGAGGGAAGTCTGAGCCTCCCTACTTGAGCTACTACCCCAGTGACCTTACCCAGGATATGTGGAAGACAATGGATGGATGGATGAATGGATATCTGTTTTAATTGCTTTAATTTTATCTTTGGCCATGTGATGTTTGCTTGCTATGATTAAAAACAGACAGGAATTTATTTATAACTGGTGGCTCAAGACTTTTGAAGAAGTGATAAGGTTTGAACAATTAATATGTGACATTTCTGAATGACCTAAAAGTTGTAGGAATTGTTTCATTTTGACTCAATTAGGGAACTAATGTATAAATATAAAACTCTTTGCTGGGCTCTGACTGTCATTATTCAGTTCCGATGGAGCAAGCAAACCCAGAGTGCAGGCGGAACAGGACTCTGAGACGGAGAGTGTAAAATAATAAACACTTTAATTATGAAAACAAAGACTGACGGTGCAGTAACTTACAAAAACAAGGAGAAAACGATTAATGGCTCCACCAGACATCAGGGAGAAATGATTGTGACCCAACAAACACAAAGGGAAGAATGCTAACTTAAATACAAACATAACTAATTAACTAAACACCAAACACCTGTGATGTAGGGATGGCAACCGACTAGCCGAGGGAGCCATCCTGACAGTACCCCACCCCCACAGACTCCCCATGGCATCCAAAAAGAGGCCCCCCAAAAGAACCAGGTCGGGCGGAGGGAGGCAACGGGCAGGACGTTGGGCCAACACCATCAGCCAGATTCGGAGGACGTACAGGAGGCCGCCCATCACCATCAGCCAGATCCGGAGGACATCCAGGAGGTCACCTATCACCATCAGCCAGATCCGGAGGACGTCCAGGAGGTCGCCCATCACCATCAGCCAGATCCGGGGGCGGCCCAGCGACCAAACGTCGAACAGCCAGGGGGGCGGCGGACGACCAGGAGCCCGGTTCCATGTGACCAGTGGAGGAACCACAACCAGAGGAGAGAAGACCCCTAGGATGGCCGTAGGTCGACAAACAAAGCCTCCAGAAGAAGTGAGGACCCCGACTTAAACACGGACCACTGAAGACTGGAAGGACCTCGGAGGTGCGAGAGCCACTGCAGCAGGCAAAGAGATGAGCCATGGAGCCTCTGCTACGGGCGCCAAGACGAGTCGTGGAGCCACTGCTGCGGGCGATGAGACGAGTTGTGGAGCCATTGCTGTGGGCGATGAGACGAGTCGTGGAGCCACTTCTACGGACGATGAGACGAGTTGTGGAGCCACTGCTACGGGCGATAAGATGTCGTTGGGCGCCGAGATGGGCGATGAGATGTTGTTGGGCGCCGAGATGGGCGATGAGATGTCGTTGGGCGCCGAGACGGGCGATGAGACGTCATTGGGTGCCGAGACGGGCGATGAGACATCGTTGGGCGCCGAGATGGGCGATGAGACGTCGTTAGGCACCGAGACAGGTGATGAGACGTCGTTGGGCGCCGAGACGGGCAATGAGACGTCGTGGGACGCCGAGACGGGCGATGAGACGTCGTTGGGCACCGAGACGGGCGATGAGACGTCGTTGGGCACCGAGACGGGTGATGAGACGTCGTTGGACGCCGAGAGGTGCGATGAGACGTCGTTCGACACCGAGACGGGCGATGAGACGTTGTTGGGCGCCGAGACGGGCGATAAGATGTTGTTGAGCGTTGAGATGGGCGATGAGACGTCGTTGGGCGCCGAGACAGGCGAAGAGACGTCGTAGGGCACCGAGACAGGCGATGAGACATCGTTAGGCGCCGAGACGGGCGATGAGATGTCGTTGGGCGCCGAAACGGGCGATGAGACGTCGTTGGGAGCCGAGACGGGCGAAGAGACGTCATAGGGCGTCGAGATTGCCGATGAGATGTTGTTGGATGCCGAGACGGGTGATGAGACGTCGTTGGGCGCCGAGACGGGCGATGAGACGTTGTTAGGTGCCGAGACGGGTTATGAGATGGGCGACGAATAGGGCTGAACGATTTTGGAAAATAATCTAATTGCGATTGTTTTTTCTATAAATTACAATTGCGATTTAAAATGCGATTATTTTTACTGGTTCTGTATTAATTACTATCACTAACGACAACTGTTTTTTTTTTTAAATCAGATAATTAATGCGCTTTTTCAAGCAGAACGTTTGCTTGCGGAGCTAGCTGCTAACAGAGCACCGTCAACAACAGACCCAGTCACATGACCAGCTCGGGCTCTGTTTATCTCCCGTAGTCTCGGCGTTTCAGCCTCTAAGATCAGATACACGTTTAAATGAGCTAACTTACCTGAATTTATAACTTTTATGACTTCTGTCGAGCCTGAAGCAACTGTGTTGGAGCGCACAGTCTCCTCCTCCCTGCTTTCTCTGTTTTGCTCCATTCAGAGCTGCGCGCGGCCAGAGCGGCTCACTACCAAGTCACGTGACCAGTCAAATCGCAGCCCGTATGATTAGAGAATCACGTTTTAACATATCGCGAGATAATCGCAAATGCAATTAATCGTTCACTCCTAGCGACGAGACGCCTTCAGTCGACGAGTCGGGCGACAAAACGCCTTCAGTCGGTGAGTCGGGCGACGAGACGTCTTCATTCGGCGAGTCGGACAACGAGACGTCTGTAGTCGGCGAGTCGGGCGACAAGACGTCTTCAGTCGGCGAGTCGGGCGACAATACTCCTTCAGTCTGTGAGTCGGGCAATGAGACGACTTCAGTCGGCGAGTTGGGCGACAAAACGCCTTCAGTCGGTGAGTCGGACGACGAGACGTCTGTAGTCGGCGAGTCGGGCGACAAGACGTCTTCAGTCGGCGAGTCGGGCGACAAGACGTCTTCAGTCGGTGAGTCGGGCGACAAGACGATCTCTGTTGCAGCCGACGATGACGGCGAGGAGTCGGCCGGCGAAGAGTCGACCTCTGCTGCAGTCAGTGAAGAGGAGCCTGCAGCCGATGAGTCCGACATGGGGTCTGCAGCCAATGGTTCCGAGTCTTCTGCGGCTGATGCCAGATCTCTAGCGGCAGGTCTCAGATCTTCTGCGGCAGGGAGGACCTCAGCAGGAACGAGGACCCCTGATGTAGTAGGGACCCCTGAAGTGTTAAGGACCTCTACGACAGAGACCTCAGAGGCGAAAACCCCCGGCGAGACGAGGACCTCCGGTTGGATTAGGACCTCAGAACCCAGGACCACCTCGGGAACAGTGTCTGCAGATAGAAAAAGTGCCACTGCTTCTGATGGACCTGGTTGGTTGGTGGCTGGTACATGAAACAGCCTAGGCGTTAGCATGGGAGCCAGTCTGGATGCTAGCATGGGAGCCAGTCTGGACGCTGGCATGGGAGCCAGTCTGGACGTTGGCATGGGAGCCAGGTTTGGTGCAGCTGGAGTGAGTCCCAGATCAGATGCAGCAGTTGGTAAACTCAGCTGTGAAACAGATGGTGTGCAGAGAGGTGTCTCAGGTTGAGCAGCTAGAATGAGACCCGGGCCAGCTACTGTGGATGAGCTCAGAAGTGCAGCTGCTGTGAGTGAGCTCAAGATTGCAGCTAGAGTTGAGGAGCTGAGAGGTGTAGCTTCTGCTGACGCTGCTGCTGTGTTGCCAGGTGAACTCAGAAGAGAAGCTGATGAAGACGAGGAGCTGTGATCAACTGATGGTGAGCTGGAAGGTGGACCTGACTGTTCACGAGCGAGCAGGAGTGAACGTAGCACACACTTTTCTCTCCACTCCTGCTCGAACGACTGCCACGCCTCCAGCGAGCTGTCTTTGTTGTCAGCTCCAGTGTATGAGGAAATGATTCCCTCAGCAACGATTAATCTTTCCCACAAAACACTGGAGCTGCTGACTTCTTCGAAACAGTCTCCCCTCAGTCCTGTCAGAACCGTTGTCAGCCGGGCTGGCACATGGGCTGACACCCCCTCACACACACTTCGAAAAGTTCCCCGGCTTTTTTGACAGCCGGCGAGGAGAGACTGAAGGTGGACGGGGCTGGAACCTGGAAATGTCCACTCGTTTAGACCAGCGGCGACGTGGGCTGAGAGCCGGTACCGAACCTGCCCAGAACCCCTCCGGTTCCGAATCGTCGTCTGAGTCGGACCACATCGATCAAAGCTTTGGAACGTAGGAGGGAGATGGTAAAAAACTGCGCGGCCGCCTTTGAGCTTCCTCTGTTCCTCCTCGACTAGAAGCGGGGATGAGAGGATCTCCACTTCTGGGCTGTGGTCCCTCTAGAAAGTTTCTGTTCAGAATCCGAACATGCGGATGACTGTCGGCTCGTCCTGACCTGGGGTCGCGTCCGGCAGCCGTTGAGCGGATCCGTTGCTCCACCTCTGTGGTTTGCGGTTTCGAGGTGGTCGGGTCATACTGTCACAATTCGGTTCCGATGGAGCAAGCAAACCCAGAGTGCAGGCGGAACAGGACTCTGAGACGGAGAGTGTAAAATAATAAACACTTTAAGGCCTAGTTATACTTGCGCTTTGGTCCGCTGGCTGGAGCGCGCGCGCGCATTGAGCCGTGCGGCTTCATGCGTTTACTGTGTTTATGGTTGACGCACGGCGGCGCATGGCAAAGTGCTGTTCTTTTACTGACCAGCAGGTGGCAGTACCCTCTAAAACCTGTGCATATGTTGCAAGAAAGGGTGTAGAAGAAGAAATCTACCGTAGAAGAAGAACTGTTTGAAATCACACAAAAACAAAAAAAAAGGCTTTCCGCTCGCGTGCTGAACTGTGCTGAACTGTCTTTAGAGGAGTAAATCATAATAGAACAACAGTTATTGTGTCTTGCGGTTTTAATGCATGGAGCGGAGGAGGAAGCGATCACGTGACTTTTGGCAAAAAAAAAGAAAAGTCCAGATGAAGAAGGAGAATTTAATACATTGATGTCACATACAAAACATTCCTCCATGCGTCGCGATGCAGTCTCCACGACCACAGCGGAGCAGACAGTTGCAGGCTCTGGCGTGAAGGCTGTCGGTGAGGTCCCCACCCGAGTAGCGCCCACGGCGCGCGCACTAGCCTTGCAGAGTTTCAAAATTTCGGAGGTGCGTGACACGTGCCAAACCAATGCGCGGGGCCTACGCGCAGGGGCGGGCACGTGATATTGCATCACTTTTGGCGCGCGCACCCTCGCGCGTTGCGCGACACGTCGAGTATAAATCTAGCTTTAGTTATGAAAACAAAGACTGACGGTGCAATAACTTACAAAACGAGGAGAAAACGATTAATGGTTCCACCAGACATCAGGGAGAAATGATTATGACCCGACAAACACAAAGGGCAGAATGCTAACTTAAATACAGACATAACTAATTAATTAACACCAAACACCTGTGATGTAGGGATGGCAACCGACCAGCCGAGGAGCCATCCTGACACTGACCAATAGCTGCCACTTCAAAACCACTTGAGATCAAAATGAAAACCATCACCACTCCAAATGAAAAAAGGTATAGCCATTCATGCTAACTAAACTAAACAAATTTAAACTCAGTTCTTCACCTCACTGAGTCTTCACCTCTAGAAGCCTCAACTGAGCTGTGCGAGAACTTACCATACCATACCATACCATTTTATTTATAAAGCACTTTAAACAGGAACAAGTCCACACCAAAGTGCTGGACAAACAAACACGCAACAGGCAACACAGACAATGAAGTACAACACGAAAAACATAAAAACATTGCAGATCATAAATCAAACGATCCAATACAAATCAGCTGGCATTGAAAGCAATGGAGTAGTAGTGAGTTTTTAACCGGGATTTGAAAACTGAGAGGGAGGGGGCCTGTTTGATGAGCAGCGGTAACTCGTTCCAGAGTCTTGGGCCTGCTACAGAGAACGCCCTGTCACCCCTGCGCTTAAGGCGAGTTTCTGGAACTATTAAGAGTACCTGATCCTCTGACCTCAAAGCACGTGGAGGGACATATGGGTGTATCAGATCCGAGAGATAGGCGGGGGCGAGACTGTTCAGCGATTTGTAGACATACATGAGAATTTTGAATTGGATTCGAAGATGAACCGGTAGCCAGTGAAGGGAGGCCAAGACTGGTGTAATGTGCTCTCTTTTGCGTGTGCTGGTTAAAAATCGGGCAGCTGCGTTCTGAACCAGTTGTAATCGTGCAATGGTGGCTTGACTGACGCCAAACAGAAGAGAATTGCAGTAATCAAGCCTAGATGTAATGAATGCGTGAATCACAGTCTCCAGGTGCTTCCTACATTTCTTTCTAGAAAAAAATTGCAACCACCCGGGCTCTCATTTCCTCTCCAGCTCATGATCCGTCTATCCAATCCCAAATCCCAATGTGTAGCTGTATTTGACCATTTTGAGCCAATCTCTCTGTCTTCTCTAGAGCAGGTCATGTGCAGCATGAAACCATCTGATTCCCCCTTTGATGTGGTGCCCTCTCGACTACTAAAGGAGGTTTTTACTACTCTGGGTCCTTCTGTTCTCGCTATTGTGAATAGCAGTTCATCCTCAGGTGTCGTGCCAAAAACCTTTAAATATGCTGCTGTTCAACTTCTGCTGAAAAAGCCTAACCTACCCTCAATCATGTCCAACTTCAGGTCTGTTACCAGACTCCCATTTGTTGCCAAACTACTGGAAAAAAATAGTCAAGTCCCAGTTGAAGTGTTTCCTGGAGGATCACGCTACCTTAGAGCTATTCCAATCTGGCTTTAAACCTTTCCATGGCACTGAAACCGCTCTACTGAAGGTTTTTAATGGCATATTCTTATCCACAGACATTGGTGATTATGTGCTGCTTGTCCTATTGGACCTTACATCCGCTTTTGACACCACCGACCATGAGATTCTCATTGCTAGGTTGGAGCAGTGGGTGGGCATCACAGGCTCAGCCCTCAAATGGTTCAGATCCTATATCGCTGACAGGTCCTTTTGTGTCTCTATCAAAGATCTTACTTTGTAGTTCAGTATTGGCAGCACTTAAATGGGGGGTACCACAGGGGTCCATCCTCAGTCCTCTGCTATTTTTTTATACCTGATGTCACTTGGTGCTACAAAGTATTTTCCGGAAACACAACATACACTTTTACTTCTATGCCAAGGACTGTCAAATTTACTTCCCCCTAAGACACAATGGTACATGCTCGATTCAACCTCTGCTTGACATCCTGGCTGACATCAGGGACTGGATGGCTTTAAATTTCAATCAAAAGAAGTCTGAAAACATGATGTTTCCTCCCAATTACACAATCATCAACCACTGCATTGACCTTTCCGCTCTAGCTCCGTTAGAGAAACAAAGAGTCACTAATCTGGGAGTGATATCCTTCCATGAAACTTAACAGTCATGTAAATATGATCGTTAAATCCTGTTTTTTTCCAACTGAGGCGACTGTCTAAGCTGAAACCTATATTATTCATAAATAACCTTTAGACAGTAATACATGCATTCATAACATCTAGGCTCGATTACTGCAATTCACTCCTGTTTGGTATCAGTCAGACCACCATACCACGACTACAACTGGTCCAGAACGCAACAGCCTGATTTTTAACCAGTACAGGCAAAAGAGAGCACATTACACCAGTTTTGGCCTCCCTGCACTGGTTCATCTTTGAATCCAGTTCAAAATTCTCCTGTATCTCTATAAATCACTGAAAATTCTCCTATATGTCTACAAATTACTGAACAGCTCTGCCCCCCATCTCTCTGATTGGCTGCAGCTGTATGTCCAACCGCGTTCTCTGAGGTCAGTGGACCAGTTGCTCCTCGCAGTTCCAAGAACCCGTCTCAAGCGCAGAGATGACATGACCTTCTCTGTAGCAGGCCCAAGACTTTGGAATGAGTTACCTCTGCTCGTCAGGCAGGCCCCCTCCCTCACAGTTTTTAAATCCCACTTAAAAACCCACCACTATTCCCTGGCTTTCAACTGATTTGTGTTGAACCTGTATGCATCACACTGTGTTAATCATTATTTTATTATCTGCTATTACTTTGTTTCTATATTTTGATTTTATGTTATGTTATATGTTGCTGTGTGCTTTGCCTGTTTGTTTTCATTTGTCCAGCACTTTGGTTGGCCCAGTCACTGTTTAAAGTGCTTTATAAATAAAAGGGTATGGCAACTGTTAATTATGTATCTATATTCGGCGGTCAGTTTTCAATAACATGGCTATTTAAACAAACTATAGTTATTTGTAAGAGCAACAAGCAGCAGCACCTGGAGCTTGCACTTCTAGCGCAGCTTGTTGCACTTTCTGCAGGAATACAATCACTTTTGCTGATGACAGTGTAATGTTCATTAAAAATGGTCACACAATCTGCTATGACTTCTTTGAGATGGTTGTTTTAGGACATCATCAGTTCTGCTCAGACTAAACATGAGCACACTAACCTGGTTGTTCAAAAACATATTAAAAAAGGTAATTGGACATAAATATCTGCGCTTTCGCAATCAATATGCATTGTAATATTCAAATGATCTGTCTGTCTGTCTGTCTGTCTGTCTGTCTGTCTGTCTGTCTGTCTGTCTGTCTTATGATTTTTAAATGTTGGTATTTGGACTTCTTCCACACTTCACTTTAATGTGGTTAGGTTAAAAGTGATTAAAAACAACAACACACAAAACAAAGTTAATTTCTATCTGCTGATGAACTTACTCTCTACTCACTCTGTTCACTAAAACATATCTGAGAAAACAAATGTGCATGATAGAAAAGTGTACTTTTTAGCCTTCAGTGTGTTTCTTGTGTAAATTACACAACTGAAGGTTGTGAGAAAGAGTCTAGATCTGCTAACAAGACCTAATTTCAGTCTAACTGGCCTTGTCCAGACGCGGTCCTGTGCTCCTTGAGGTAACGACTGGCTGAATGTTGGAAATGGATGTTATCGGGTGGTGTGTAGCTCCACTGGGCATTCAGACAGGATTAATGTTGCTGGACAGCCACAGCCAGGATGCCCATTATGAACTATAAATGATGTTCACATGACACATTAGCATTGGTGCTGTGACAAAAGGCATTTTTTAACAACAGCTCTTGTTAACACAGACAGCAAATATTGTTGACTGCATGGAGCAGTGAGTGGTTAAAGCAGTCGTCCTCCATGGGAGAGTTGGGGGTTCAATTCTACCAGCAGTCACATGTTGAAGTGTCCCTGGGCAAGAAACTGAACCCCTCACTACCTCCAATATGTGTCACATCGGTGTCTGATGTGATAAAACTCTGATTATTCATTGTAGAGATGTAGTAGAGTGTTGTATGAATGTGAACTCAGAATCATAGACATGTTAGCCAAATGTTGCATATATAAAATATTTTATACATATATATATATATTAGGCATGTAACGAGATCTCGTTGTACGAGATCTCGCGATATTAAACTCCCGCGATATCTCTCGTTGAGAGGTAACGTTGTCTCGCGAGATGCTAATGCTAATGCTAGCAGAGCCCCTAGCAAGTCAGCGTCACGGACAGCATGGCTTCGCCGGATGAAGTTGCTATAGAAGACGCCCCAACTACTGATGGAGGGTCCCGGTGCCGCAGACGCCTCTACATTGATGGAGGGTCCCGGCGCTGCCGACGCTGCCCCGAATGTAAAGACACGCGTGTAAACACCGGTGTGACCGGTGTTGCCAGATAGAGTCCCACCCACCCAAAGCAATCTCTACCCGCAAAAGTCAGAAGGAAAATCGCGGTGAACCGCCCAATCTGGCAACACTGGTGAGTGACGGCTGCAGAGTCAGTTTTGGAAAGTCCTGCGTGAATATCTATTTTTTTAAACAAAGTTGAACGTTCTAAGGTCTAAGGAGATTCAATCAGTAAAATGAAGACATCAGTTGGGTTTGTAATACATGTTAAAACAGAATAAAAGCCTTTTTGCGGCATAAAACCGATCTTTGAAGTTTTCTTGAACTAATGTTAAAATCTCGTCTCGTTCTCGCGAGATCTGTGATTTTCTCGTCTCGTCTCGTGAGTTTTGTGTATCGTTACACCCCTAATATATATATATATATATATATATATATATATATATATATATATATATATATATATATATATATATATATATATACATATATATATATATATATATATATATATATATATATATATATATATGATATATATATATATATGTATATATATATATATATATATGTATATATATATATATGTATATATATATGTATATATATATATATATATATATATATATATATATATATATATATATATATATATATTAGGGGTTGAACGAGTACATAATTTTTAACCTCGACATTAACATAAAAAAACTCGAACGACGCTCGAGTAGCCGATGACGTCACAGTGTCTTACGATGCAAAATAAATAAATAAATATAAATGCCTAAAAACGTCTTTACAAAAAGAAAAAAAAGACCAACAAAGCATTGGGAGCATTTATTATGCTCCTATCATTTATCATACTGCACATAAGTCACAGGAAAAACAAAACTATTAGTTATATTAATAATATTAAAAGTGAAAGTATAAAGCGATGAAAACCGAAACTTAAAAACAAATGGGGCCACAGCCACACCGTACCACCGCCTGCAGCTGTGCAATTTAGGTTTACTTTTAGAGATTGTGTTTATAGATTTTTGGTAGCTCTAGAGAGATGAATATTTGTTTTTTTTTGTTTGTGAAACGAGAGAAAGGAAGCCGTTTCGGCCGTGTTATAATATGGGACCTGCATTGCAACACTGCCCTCTGCTGTCACAATCTACTACAAAGAAAGTCAACACGAAGTAGCGCATTTTATAAAATTATAAACTGTTTTACCTTTTTGACAAGACGGCCTGCTCCATTAACATCCGTGCGCACACAGGAATCCATTTTGTAGCGTCTACTAAAAGCTAAAAGCTGCCCCGCGCGCTGTGAAATGTGAAATGTGACGTCACTACGGGTACCCGAGTTGGACAAAAAAGCCTCGATAGAAGTCAAAGCACTCGAGCTGTCGAAAACTCGGGTACTCTGTTAATGCACTAATATATATATATATATATATATATATATATATATATATATATATATATATATATATATATATATATATGTATATATATATATATATATATATATATATATATATATATATATATATATATATATATATATATATATATATATATATATATATATATATATATATATATATATATATATATATATATATATATATATATATATATATATATATATATATATATATATATATATATATATATATATATATAAATATATATATATATATATATATATATATATATATATATATATATATATATATATATATATATATATATATATATATATATATATATATATATATATATATATATATATATATATATATATATATATATATATATATATATATATATATATATATATANTTATATATTTTGTTCCAGGTGACATATATATGTGGTTTTGTGCATATGTATACACAAAACCACAAATATGACTTCATCTGACATTATTTTAGTTTTACACCAGTTTTTAACATCAACTCGACTCAACTTTATTTTGGTAAATTAAAAACATTACAAACAAAAGAAAGAAAAAAAACAATATCAATGGTAAATCAATCATTTACCAAAAAAGAATAGGCTGAAGCCAAGGCTTATACTTGCCTACCCTATTCATAGACTCAGCAGTCTACATAATGACAGCTTTCTACTGTCTATAGATATACATAAGTGCACATACAAACATTTACTGTATATTTAAGTATGCATGTATATGATACATACATGTACACATACTCACATTACATACATATGTGTTTACACAATACATATATACATCTACATAACATCTCCATAAGTTTGTATAATTTTACATTTTAAGGCTCTTTTAAAGCTCACCAAAAAAGCACATAACTTGAGATCATCATTCAGTTCATTCCACAGTTTCACGCCGATAACTGAAATACATCTAGATTTTACTTTACTTTTCTCTTTACCTTGTTCAAATATTAACAAACCTCGTAAATTATATTTACTCTCTCTTAACTTAAATAATTTCTGAATTCCAGAGGGAAGACTTTTATTCAGTGCTTTATACATTATTTCCAGTATTTTTATATAAACAATGTCATTAAATTTTAAAGTATTATTTTGAATAAAAAGTTTATTAGTTAATACATCACTGTATTTCACTGAATGAAAACAGTAAAGTAGAAAAAAAGGCCCATAAATTGGCAGAGCAGTATTAGATCCCTAATTAGACTTTACCCCTCCTTCCAGTTTACTGAGAATTATCACAGACATAAGGTTCACATGGCTGTTTGCTAACAGAAATGTTCAAGTTATTAAAATAATCATCCGGAGTGTACAGTAAATCCATCCAGAATTGATCGAGGAATATGCTGATTGAGGCGGGGTATTATTTGGAGTTTGAGCCCAGTGTGGGAGTGATCATTAAGAAATCTTCTGAATGACTGGGAATTATTTATATCCTGGAGAAAAGGCTTAAAGGACTGGGGGCTTCACATTGAGCTTAATTAAGAGCAAAAATGTTTCAGCAATGCAAAGTGTTTGTGCTTTCAGATCATTTTATCTCCAGGTTTAATTCCCTGTCTGAGAGTGTTTCAGTTGGTTAGAGTGACTTTTGGAGCATTCCCATCACTTTGAACAATAAGAATAACATTTACTGCAAACCTTCAATCATCACCTGCAGTTTGTCCTTCATGCTCTCTTTCTACGCTGCTTTTCATGGTTAAAATGTCCAATTATTTTATTTGCATGCTACTTTTTCTTATTGCCTTGATTCAAGTTTAAAAAAAATCAATGGCCTGATAATACGATTATGTGCACGACGGATTGATCTTTACTCTTAAAGCAGTCAAAGTCATTTAGCTATGAGTCTATAAGCGTTCTTTCACACCAAATCACTTCAAACCTAATCAGCCAGAATGATGGAGAAAACTCAACACCATGAAAAATGAAAGACTTGTGCCCCAAAATGTGTCTTTAATAATTAAAGACCATCACTTCTGCCTTTGAATGTCTGTTACGTTAAAGTTTTGATAATTATAAAATGTGTTAATTATTAAGGGAAATTGCTTTAACAGTATTCAAAAATGTGCAAATACCTTGATATAAATATGATAAAGATTAAATAAAAAATTTAACCAAAATATAAAGAAGAGCAATAAAATAATACAATAAAAAAATTATTTTAACAGTTGTTGCTCTGAACTGTTGAGAGCGACAAAGTATTTATTATCTGCTGTTCACAGAGAGAGAAAAAAGGCTATCAATGGTTCAGTGCCTCAAAATTATTCAACTCGAGAAGACAAAATAACATGCAAATAAATACTGTAAATAAATGAATTCAGTTTATTTCTATAGCTCTAAGTCACAACAGAGTTCATCTCAGGGCACTGAACAAAAACATTCATATACATAAAAAGTCAGTTATAAACATTATTTATCATTATTAACAATATTTATCATTATTTATTACTGATGTAGTGTAAAGACATAGAGTCCAGTCTAACAACATTCACTGTTTTGGTCTATTTTAAACTCAAACGTGTTAAATATGGACACTTGTGTACATCAGATACCAGCTCACATAACCAGAACATTCCAGATGGGAACAAAACGCACGAGACAGGTTCGTACAAATGTTATAAATGGCTTCCTCAGTACAAGGTAAGAGGTGAAGATTGAAAAGTTGATGGTTTTAAAATAAAAATATTAACACATTTGTCATGAAATTGTATTATTTTTATTTACACTTTTATTTTTAAAATGGTGTTTTCTATATTTTTATTTAAATTTACAAAACAAAATAAAACAAATATTTTGTACTCACATTTTTCCTTATTTTTAGTGTTGTAAGTATAGTTTATTTTTAGTGTCAGTCATTTTATCTTACTTCACAGAATATTATTATTCATCACTGTTTTGTCTTTTACAGTAGTTCCTCCTGACAGATGCTTCCTTTACACAGAATTTAATCTTTATAATATTTGGTTATTTTACAAGTTTATATCAATTTTTTTTATTTTAAACATCAATAAATTGTATAAATCACTAAACATGAAATCATAATTTATACAAATTTTATAGATTAATACAGTGAGATTGCATTTCTAACTTTATAAATTAAATGTAGATTGTTTTGTAAAATATATAATTATTCTACAGGATTTTTAGATAACATGCCTCAATAAGTATAAAATATAACTGTAACAATGTGGTGATGCAAAGAGAGGCTCGGTCGGTCCGGACTCGGTCTGTGGACTCTGAGAACCGGTGCTGGTGGGACCAGAAGAGGGTGCCACAGATCACAATCCAAACAGGCTCTTTCCTTCTTCTGTTCCATCGGCCGCATGCAGATCGGATCAGCCGGGGGAGCAGGCCGCCTGTTCTTCTGCAGAGTTCATAACTGTCAGCTCCTCATTCAGCAGAGTACAACAGTGTTAATTATCACCCTGAAAAGAAAACTGGGAAAATGGCAAAAGTGTATTTTAGCTGTGAGGGAAGTAATTATACTTTTATCCACATCAATATATATATATTTCTTCTTCTTCCACCCTCTGTGAGTCTCAGTTTCTCCTCAGAAGCAGTGGAGTCCTCTCCCGTAGGACCTAGGTGAGGAGTTATTTCTGCATCTGGCTTGAGGTTCCACTGAGCTTTTACATAATCAAATCAATATTGCTATGATTCACCCTCTGGCAACAACTGCCTCGTCCAAGTTTCACTGGTGATGTTTGGCAGCTTATGAGATAAAAAAGACAGAGAGTGAGAAGGAAAAAAAAAAAAACCTTAGTTAAAAATCTCTCAGCTATTGATTTCTTGCCTTGTTGGTCCTCTACCTACCACTCGACTTCTCATTGGCCTGTTCTCTTTTTTCTCTTTCCTTTGTTGAGTCCTTTTTGTTCCAGGTGCAATGTTTTAGTCAGGTAAATAAAAAGTGTTCTGACAGAATGACGAGGTGCCAGGCTGAGGAGGGGCCGGAGGTATGCTGAGATTTCTGTGTGAGGAAGTGAGGCAACCCCGGCGTGAGATCCATCTAGAAGGGAAGCCGGCTTATAGCTGGACACCAAACAAAAGCCCAATTAAAGGCAAACATGAGAGAGCCAAATGTTGAAAAGAATTTCAAAGCTATCACAGCCATCACCAGTCTCTAAAACAAAAAGATAATGTCGTTGAAAAGGCTACAGAGAAAAGAGGAGTTTTGATCAATATTGAACTGGGTGGTTAAGAAGAAGCATTGAGTTCTTGTTATCATCACACACAAGGAAAAGTATTACAACCTGCTGTGCATCCAAAAGCTGCATACTGAAGATGTGCAAAAATGTTATTGTATCTCTAAAAAGACCAGCGATAAAAAGTGTTTGATTCAGAAGAAGGGAATGAACACAGTCAGATGTCTCTGGGGGAGGATTGTGCTTTTCTTTATTACATATTACCCAGATTCATAAATTTAACATTTTATTTCTTATGGAGGAATCATGTATGAGGAGTTCAGAGCTAATCCATGTGTATCAAACTAATTCTCATCTTTGCATTAATTGAACATGCCACCTTTGTCAGTTTTAGCTGAACTTCTAAAGTCACTATATTCAGCGCAAGTTGAGCACATTCAATAAAAGTTGAGTAAATATTCTAAATGATTAATTTTTGAGTGTTTCTGAATAAGTTTATGTGACACTGATGCAGAGTGCTAATCTTTGCAACCCTTTCTTTAGTTTAGCACGTTTAACTACGTGATAAACGTTGGTACTCATGATTTGCTGTTTTAGGACCCCCTTCGGGTGTGGAATGTTGTTTGCTCTACACTGCACCTGCCGGACTAACAGAAATAAGTAAAAGTATTCAAGTAGAAACAAGTGTTGTTCTTTCAGCTGCTCCCTTCTTCAGGTGTCGACACAACGAGCAAACTCAAACAAGATACGTCAATTATTTTGTCAAATATCCTTCACGATCCTTCAAACCTGCAGCGTCAGGATTAGGTAACCATGGCACTGACCACCAAACTGAAAGTTATGCACCATAACTCATGTTCCCTGAAGGAAGGGAACGAGGTGCAACATACTTGCTATGGGAATTGCGCCCCCGCGCGATTACCTGAAGGAATACAATCACGCCTTTTACGGCAGGGGGCGTCACCCCGCGTCAGAGGTACCGCCTTTCAGGTACTTAAGCGACTGACGCCCCTCCATCTTTCTCAGAAATTGCACTTCACCGAGCTTTCAGCATTGAAAAGGGCCAGCTATGTTGCACCTCGTTCCCTTCCTTCAGGGAACATGAGTTATGGTGCATAACTTTCAGTTCCCTTTCAGTTCGGTCTCTCGGTGCAACATACTTGCTATGGGAACGTAATTCATTCACGCCCTTGAAATGCTCAGCAAAATGCATGTGAGAACCTCCATCCTAAGGGACGGGCATCTCTTAGCTGCTTACTACAAGGAATGCAGAGAGCAGATGCCAAGAGGAAAAAAGGCCAAATGTGAGAGACATTCACATGATGTCTCACATGACCAATATATATAGCACTAACTAGAAACAGCCCAAGCGTGCTCCAGTAGCATGAGAACTCATTGACTCCTGTTTCCCTTATGGGCAGGAGGAGCGATGTTTTCCTACTTTCTTGTTGTTTTCACGGCTTGACTGACAAGTGGAGCCCATCCTGATGTAGGAGAACAGACAAGGAGAGGGGAAACCTTTCCATTCTACGTCTCCCAGGCAGAAAAAAAACCATCAAGGGATACCCTTGTGAATGTTATTGCTGCTTGTGTCGGGAAAAAGCAACCAAAACCTTAGGCTTTCAGCCAGTACCTTTCAGAGGCCAGGCTGAGAGTTGCCATAACCCTGGACGTGGATGTAGAAGCTGTCCACGTGCCTGAGTCAGTAGGTCCCTATGAGGAGGCAATTGCCATGGAGTTCCTGACAACATTGAGCTCAACTCCGGAAACCACGGTTTCTGTGGCCATCTGGGAGCTATAAGGATCAAGGAGAGGGCTCCCCGTCTTAACCGTTCCAATGTCGCCCCGATCAGAGGGACAGGTGGAAAGGCATAGTAGAGCACTCCTGCTGGGCAATCATGTGCCAGAGCATCTATTCCCAACGGAGCATCTGTCTCCTTCAGGGAGAAATAGAGGTCACAGTGTGAGCTAGCTCTGCAGGCGAACAAGTCCACAGAGGCTCTGCCGAAACATGACCATACTTGTTCCACGATCCGTGGGTTCAGGCTCCATTCCGATGCCAAAAGAGGCCCTCTTGAAAGGGCATCCGCTCCATAATTCAGATCACCAGGGACATGAGTTGCCCTGAGTGACAGAACTCTTGGAGTACACTACGTAAGCATCCTCCATGTCAGATCAAGGAGGGCCTGGGATCTTGTCCCTCCTTCTCCGTTGATGAAAGACACCGTGGTCCTCTTATCTGATTTTACTAGGATATGATGTCCGGCAACCAGACCTTTACTGAAGAAGTATTTTAATGACAGGAATACGGCCAGTAATTCCAGAAAGTTGATATGTAATTTGGCTTCCTGCTTGTTCCAAAGGTCGCGGGCATTCTGGTTCCTGCAGATCGCTCCCCATCCTGTTTTTGAGGCATCTGTCGTGATGACTACACGGGACGACACACTTCCCAGTGAGACCCCTTCCATGAAAACGGATGGATCTCTCCAAGGTCCCAGGGCCTTTAGACACTCTGGGTCTATCTTAACCTCTTCTGCTTGTTTAGGCAGAGCGGGTTGTATTTGTTGGTTAAACCATACCTGTATGGCCCGCATTTTTAATAATGCACCTGGCACACAAGGAATGGCTGCTGTCAAGAGGCCCAAAAGGCGTTGGCAGGTTTTCACAGGGACCCGTTGGTCCAGTTTAAATCTTCCCAGGCAATGGCGAATGGAGGAGACTCTTTCCTTCGAGAGCAATGCTCTGTATTGGACAGTGTCAATCTGTACACCCAGAAATACGGTAACCCGTGACGGAGTCAGATTGCTCTTCTGTGGGTTTATGACAAAACCGAGGGACTCCAGGTGAGAGATCACCTTAAGGGAGTGTGACAATGCCTGCTTTCTGCTTCCAGCCAGAATTAGCCGGTCGTCCAGGTAATTCAAGACCCTGAGTCCTTGATTCCTAAGAGGGGCCAGGGCTACATCCAGACATTTAGTAAATGTACGCGGAGCAGTCTTTAAACCGAATGGTAAGGTTTTGAATTCATAACCGTTACCTACGAATGCAAAACGGAGGAACTTCCTATGTCTCCTCCACACGCCTATATGGAAATAGGCATCTTTCAGATCCACTGTACATGCATTGTCTCCTGGTCTCACAGACTGGAGAACTTGCCGCAGTGTAAGCATCCTGAACTTGAAAGTTTTAATTATTTTATTGAGAGTCCTGAGATCCAGAATCGATTTCAAGGAACGGTCCTTTTTGGGCACCAGGAAGTACTTGCTGTAGTGTCCGGAGCGCAGTTTACGTCCTGAGACCAAACTAATCACTCCCTTTTTCAGCATAGTTGAAACTTCCTCCCTCAACACGTGCGCGTGTGCAGGGCTGATCTTAGATTTCAACACCCCTGAGAAACGGGGCGGTCTCTTTGAGAACTGCAACTTGAGCCCATGACGTATTGTTGTCATGACCCGATCATTCGGTAGACACGCCTCCCAACCCTGCGCATGCGCGCTGAGCCTGGATGGCATGTTGTGCTCCTCGTGTTTTAGGTCGAAGGGGGTGACGTTTGACCCCCCTCGCGTTATTTCAAGCAGGTTGCTCGGCCCAACAGAAGATATTGCGAGATCAGGCTGTCTCCAACGGATCTCGCGTATCCTGCTGTGGTTCATAGTTCGACCGTGAGGTCTGGGTTTTATAAAAATGGGACTCGAGTCAAGAACCAGGGCAGACTGTGCATTGGTACTTTTATTTTTGTACATGTCTGAAACAGTGTCTGTTTTGTTTACATATACAGTAGACGAGTCATGTTTGGTGCGCGCACACATGTCACCAGCTCCTCGTGATTTTCTATGAGCAGAGACTGGGATTAGAGAGTTAGGTTCCTGTACCTCGTGGGCGGGCGAACCTGTAAAATTATCATTTCGTCCTGGTTTATCAGGTCCGGAACTGGTTTCCGTAGGAAGAGGCAGAAGCAGCACTCAGACGGTACTGTGAAGCCTCGCAGTCCCCAGCGTGTCTCTTTCGTGGGAGACCACGCGTGTTTTCCATTGGTGGGGTGAACTTTTTTTTTTGGCAAACCCTCGTGGAGGGCATCCGCTTGTTTGCGTGCTTGTTCCAGTCTTGTTTGGACACGTTCCAGGGCTCTCCCGGAGTCCTGTTGGGTCGATCGGGTACTGTAGGAAGGTGGACCTCTGGTTTTCTGGGAGGTCCGACAGTGTTAGCCAAAGATGGCGTTGGGCGACAACTATTTCTGCCATTGCTTTACCCTGGGAAATAGCTACTGTCCCTATCATGCTGAGCACGAGGTCAGAGGCACGGCTGACCTCCTCTATGGCCTCGGTCTTATCCTTTGTTACCTGGATCTCCTGTAGTTTTTCTGCCAGGTAGGCCTGTACCATGTTCGACGTGTTCATTGCGCGAGCCGCGAGGCCTTGGGCCTTGTAGCACTTCTCGAGTTGTTTCTTCGAAGCGCGACAGGCCTTGCTGGGCAGCGTTGGTTTCATCCCCATGGTTGTAGGGGCCAGGTGAGCCGCCAGAGACTCCTCTATCAGGGGTGTGCTGGCATGGCCCAGAGCCTCCATTCCCGCGACATCCAAGAGTCGGGACAATGGCAGCATGATAGGAGCCCTGGGTTCCGCCCAGGAGCGTTTGAGTTCCGTCAGAAAGTCCGGAAAAATCTATTTATTTATATATATA